>JAIUND010000665.1:0-58381 GCA_034699125.1 Gisinianus flammeolus
AAGTTAATTTAATTCCCCTTAAACTGGCCCCCCGCTAATTTTGTTTCCCCCGTTATATTATTACCCCCATTGTTTTGTTTTCCCCTTACTGATTGGGTTTCACCCGTTTATTGCCCCCTCACGTTAATTGGGATTCATACAATTCATTCGTTTCCCCCCCGGTAATTGGGCTTCCCCCTACAATTTGATTTCCACCCGTTAATGTGTTTCCCCTGTTAATTGAGTTTTACTCGTTAATGTGTTTCCCCCCGTTAACTTGCTACTCCCCCGTTAATTCAGTTCCCACCCGTTAATTTGGTTTTATCCATCAACTCTGTTCCCACCCGTTAACTTGCTACCCCCGTTAATTCAGTTCCCACCCGTTAATTGGGTTTTATCCATCAACTCTGTTCCCACCCGTTAATTTGCTTCTCCCCAACAATTTAATTTTCCGCATCCATTTAATCCCCCCTCCATTAACTGGCTTCTCTCCATTTACTTGTTCACCCCGTGTGTTACGTTTCCACACACTACGTGGTTCCCCTTAATTGTGATTTATCCCTTTAAGTTGTTCCCCCTTATTAATTGAGTTTGCTCTCGTTAACTGACTTCCCCCGTAAATTCTCCATTTTTGTCATTCTAAATTTTTGAAAAAGGGAGAATAAATGAATGACACACAGTGTAACTTTGTTCTCTCTCTCTCTCCTATATTTCTTATTTTGTGCAGTATAGTAGTATACAGTATAGCTATATTCGTTAACCCTAACGAAGATCGATCACATATAAATAAATTTTGTTGCTTATAGTAGTGATTATTGTACAATGAATTTCTTTGATACTGTATTTGCACCAAAACATGTTTATTATATTTCTCGTTTGCCTGACCACAAAGTTAATGACAAGGAAATCCACAGTTAGAAAAGTTAAATTGGCCAAAGTAGCAGAAGATGGGTCGTCGTATAGTTTTAATCATCGAATAGGTATTTCTTCGAATCTATGTGTAATAGATTCCCTTTGGTTTTAATATAAAATTGCAATAACTTACTCATTAGTCTGAATGTTTTCCTTTACAACATATAAATAACTCTGAAGAGCTTTCTCTACTTGCTTGAGGTTTGGTAGCTTTTACAAAGGTATAATGTTTTTTGAATTCTTCCAAAAAAAATTCTGCATCACTACCATCCCAAATTTTCCCTACAAACGAGCTACCTTTTTTGCCATGTGTTACAGCAAATTGAAGAGCACACCTAACTAAATTTATTATTCTATAATGGTCCGCGTCCCCATGTCCAGATGCGTTCGGAGCCATATCACTCAAGATGACATCAAAAACTTTCTTTTTCTCAATCTCTGCAAGCACAGCATTGGGTTCCATGTTGCTTGTGTCAACGTCTGCGAATGGGTCGAAAGTTACAACCTTGATGATTTCATGCTGAACTTTGACATCGGTAAAATCTCTTCTTGGAAGAGTTAGTGCTCCTAATATCGGTTCGATATCAAGTAAATCCACCGTAACAACTTTTCCTGTCCTTTTGCCCGATTCTAATGAATAAAATGACAAAACATGATTATTAACACAATTCCTTTCTTGTATTTAATTGCACAATTTTGTCAGATGGAATGAAAATCCAAATAGGTAACATACGTTTCCCCTCGCTGTTAATCTTTCGGACTGCAACTTGTGTCCACGCCCCGGGTGCCCCTCCACAATCCAACACTACATGACCCGGTTTTAACAGGCTGAATTTTTCATCTAGTTCAAGTAATTTGAATGCACTTCTTGCTCTGTAAGGTTGTGTTCAAAAAAAAGTAAAACAAAGCCTACATTATTACAAATAACGATTGCATCATATTTATTTGCATACGGATTTTAGGAGATACTAACCTGTAACCTAATTTCCTTGCTTTCATCACATAAGGATCGTTTAGCTGTCTCATAAGCCATTGTTGTGAACTTGCTGTTTTTCCCTTCAAGTTTTTAGGTACTACAGCAAATGACGTTGCAGAGAGATGAATTCTCTTCACATGTTGATGGAGACAAGTACAGGTTGAAACCTCTGTGTATGCGACATTTCTGAAAAATAAACAAATCATTATTAAAATCCATGCACTTACATATTATATTTATCCATTTAAATCAATTTCACTTTTTGTACATGTATTTTACAGCATGAATTTAGCACGTGTAACAAATTGACAAGTATCTCATTATTATCTTGATTATTGTTGATCTTGGACAAGGAAACTCTCAACTTATTAATTATAATTTAACTGTGAACAGTATCTAATTTATCATCTTTGTTAAATGGAATAAATTGACAGTCTTACCGGAATATAAATGAGAATCTGAACATTTTAAAACTTTTTTTTGTACTTATTCTTCTCAAAAAAAATTCAGTCCCGCTCTAAATCATAGAAGACAATTGAGAGAAAAATCATGGAATTATTATTATTATTAGTTTCATTTATTTTTCATAATTTCACATAATTTCGATTTCCATTCGCACACATTGAATTAGGTGTCTACGGGTGTTTAGTTAGTAGAGGCTAATTAATCCATAATCATATGCTCATTATTCAAGATCAACAAAGTTGGACGACAAATAAAAGAACCTGTTAACCTATTTAAAACTGGCTTTAAAAAAGCGTCGGAATATTAATTGACTACATAAAATACATACCCTTTAGCCGTTGCTTGTAGTTCTTTAAGTAATGCATTATATGTAACGTGGGAAAAGAACTCACTTTTGTTCACAATCATCATAAGATTATACGACTACATATTTTATGATTAATTCTTAAATTCTTATTAAGAGATAACTGTATAAAGTAAGGCAGTATGGCAATTGGTCGGGGATTCCAATTGAACAACTTTTACCTTTTCACATTCTATCATTCATATTGTATACAGAGAGAAAATAATTTCACCTTTTATATATATGCACTTATTAAAATTGACTTTTAATCATATGAAACTCTCAACACTTGCACTTATGTTCCTTTGTCCTTTCATTTATGGTCGTGTATAACGTACTCATATACACTTCTGTGGTCTCTCGTATTGACGGAATAGCAGAAGAATCAGCAGTGAAGCTCAAGCAGTCTTTAAGGTAAAATAACAAAGTCCAATTTTCTTCACACACGCACTCTCAACAATTTGCACACAAACAAAAAAATCACAAACTCGTTTCAATTTTTGTAAAAAGAAGTTGTCATTGTTTTTTATTCTCTCTCTAGGAAAGGAATATACCACAAAAGTACTGGCTGCACAATGAAAACTCCAGCTATATTGGTAAGTTGTCAATTTTAGGTGTGTCTTCATTATTTTGTGCAATTTGTATACACGCAGTGTTTATAAAAGTGATCACTATAAGTTTCAATTCTTTTTTTTTTTTTTTTTGAAAAATTTCAGATGGTCTTACTGACCATAGCAGTCGTGACTAAAAACGTGGAAAGTTACCCCGTTGTTAGTCAAAATGATGTCTTTATGGACAGGAACCGCTTGTCCCCGATCATCTATAAAAATCTGCTGGACATTGGACGAGCCATTAAATTTTACAGGAGAAATTCAAAGCAGTTACTGAGTACCGGAAGTTCTGATATTACGGCTGTTGTGGGACCCGCGAGTGGCCTAAGTCAAAATCTCAAAGGTCAACTACCTGGAAATGGATTCGCAAATTCAGTGAAAGCTCCAGCAGCACCTCAAAGTCTTCAAAGTCCTGCTCAGTCGGCAGCAGGAACTAATAATGCTGCCAGTCCTAAAGCTCCCAGCAGTGGTGGAAATAACAAAGAACAACAAGGCGGAAAGCAACCAGGTAATAAGAATAATAATAAAAATCCAGGAAATAAGGACAAAGATGAAGAATCTAGTGAAGAAGGGAGCAATGAAGAAGATGATGATTCCAGTCAAGAAAACAGTCATGAAGATTCCAGCCAGACAGGTACAATTTAATTTGAAAACACTTAAGTTTAAACACCCAACATTGGCTGAATATTATTTTATAAGTGTATAAACTTTTACCAATTTGTACAGGGCATGGAGAAAGACCTGAAAGACCTGAAAGACCTGAAAGACCATCAACTGACATTAGCGAAGAAGGCTATGAATCTCAAGAGGATGACTACTAATTCAAAGTAGAACACACCATTTTTTTATGTTGTTAAATATTATTTAAGCATTATTTTGACTTGCTATATTAAACTCTATATTTACTGAACTTGAAAAGGGAATGTAAAACAACAAACAATTTATTTAATGTTATTAATAGAGAGAGAGAGAGAGATTTGATTAGTAATTTGAAATCCAGAATTTTGACTTTTTTTCTTACATTGTTAAATTAAATTGTGTAGTTAAGTAAACACGAATGTTAATATCGTTTTGTATATTTTTTCATTCCACGACTTGCCAATTTGTGTTTGCATCTCCGCTCTCTGCGCTTTCTTTCCCTTGTGATTTTTAGCACTTCATTTGCAGCCTACATATAAATTGTAAAGAAAAAGACAACACAACATTAATTATCGATTCATTTTTTCCAGCTTGTTTAGTTATTACGAGAGAGTTAGGAGACATTTTGCATGTGAAATATACAGAGAAATGACCATTGGTGGTTGATAATCTCCGAGAAGTCCAGTCGGAAGGAGAACAATCTTATCCAATGAAACATTTGACTCGGTATTCATGGAAAATTTGTCGTCATCGTCAAATGAAATGGGATTTCGCATCTTTGATTTTATTTTATGGGCACCCGTATCATTCTCAAATTGGTTTAATACTTTCGAACGTCCGAAAACTTTGTTTTCCTTGTCTCGAATATCTCCATAATGAAAATGATTATCGCCTCGTAGTTGAGTTTTCGTTTTAGTCCAGGTAGTCTCATTTATATTCGGCACGGAGCGTACTTCAAAAGATTCAATCAGATCAAATAGTGACAATATATTCTTATGTTCATTGCAAATACACTTTGGATTTTTCGAATATTAAGTGGAAACTGCGGTGATGAATTCATAAACAAAACGTACATTTTCCATCTTCCCCAATTCGTGTGAATTGATGAGTACTGACGATGAGATCCAAATTTCGACTGTCTTGTGCGATTCGTGTGAAATTTTGATTTTGCATACAATCATTAATTTCTTTGAGACATTGTAAATTATCCCTTCGCCTTCCTCCGACATTCAATTGACTCACAATATTTCTATATATATATTATTTCATTCATGTATTTGAAATCCTCATCAAAAATAAAAGCATGAAACTGTTTGTACAGAAGGTAAACTCACTCAAGATGTACAAGAAGTTGTGAATTTTTGACACTCATTTCCACAATTCGTTGTTTGGTACTCCCAAGAACATGATTAATTTCCTCAACGTTCAAACCATCAATTACAATATTTGCCAGTTCTTTCGCTTTCCCTTTGTACTCTCCTTCTCTCTTTTCAGCTTTCTGTCTTGATTGTTCGCACAATTAGTTTTTTTTTTGTATGAAAGCACTCATTAAACATACTAATTAATGATGATAATGGATGATAAGGATATCATCATTACTTCCACTTGATTTGAGACTTACTTGATTTCTTTTTTTTTGGCGCATATGACTTCGTGCTCGTACTTCTTATGCGCTCTTAACTTCTCCACTTCTGACAATTCATTTGTGAGGACATTATTCTCCTGATTCATCCGATGGATTTTTTGTGACATTGAATCACATTTGGGCGGATAGAAAAATTTTATGGAGCGAAGCTGAGCCAGTACTACGGGTTTGTTACATGAAGGACAATCGATTCGACATGAGGCTTTTTCACTGATTAGTCTTTTGACACATCCCAAATGAAAAATATGCCCACATTTTGTAGCCATTGGATGAGGATCTAAATGTTCTGGTCTGGGTTCTTGTTTCTTATCTTGTGGTTCATCTGGATAACAGTCTCTTTGGAATTCCCTCGGAGGTCGAACGGGTTTTCGTGTATTTACTTTATTCACCTGTTCTATCGGTTCTATCGGCTTTCTGCAAATTTTGCAGCCCATGGAATTCCCAAAGTCCTTCATTTTTAATTACTATACTTCTGTATTTCTATTATACCTAGTAAAATGGTGGACCTTTAGTAAAGGAAAACTAACACGAATAAACTAAAATCATTATATGTAAATAAATATTATAGTAAATACGCCTATTTCATTGCCTTACAATTTTTAAAGCTGGAGCAATAATCATTTGTATACACGACAAATTCTTATAGGTATAGAACTGTAAAAGTTTTCGAGTAACTTTGTTTGGAATTTTAACGCTATTAGACCATAATGATTACCCAAGTGACAAAATTAAACATAGGCATTTACTTTTCGATTCGTTCATTTTTTTACTTATCGGTAGAGATTATGTAGACCGGTAGGACGACATTAGAAATTATTTACATATAGCGCATCCTCAAAACTTCGGAGTCAGAAGTATATACACAATGAAGATACCACAAAAGAGAATAAAAATCAAGCGGAAAATGATAACGGAAGGTAATATATATGCACTTGTAAAGTATGTCTCTGCTTAACGCTTTTGCATTGTAATTAAATTATGCCATTCAAGTATGAACACGTCCTTGATAATCCAATATCAACTCTGATATGAAATCACATGTGCATTCAAATTATAGTTGGAACACAAAGACAGACAATATTTGAACTCGGATAGAAATTACAAATTACTAGTGTGTTTTCTATTTTCTATAGTAAACTGTCTCAAATTCACTTTTCAATTTTACAGGAAAGAAAATGAAATCAAACTTAAATCATTTCCTGTTGATCTTCACAATATACTCATTCTCACACATTGCTGCAGACAATGTGAACTTGGACACATTAAAATTAGTACACCTTATCTTCAGGCATGGCGACAGAGAACCAGACAAGTCTTATACAAATGGCGTGGGAAAACTGACGGATGTAAGTTGATCGTATTTACTTAGTACTTATATACATATACATCTATATCGTATTTTAACCAAGCTACGTAGTAACAAAAACATGAAATTTTGACAATGAATATAGTTGGGAAAAAATCAAATGTACGAGCTGGGACTTTACTTTAGAGAGCGATACGATGGACTCATAGCCAAAAACTATGTAGAAACTGATACTTTAGTTATTAGTTCAGATAAATATCGTTGTATTCAGAGTGCAGAAGCAGTCATCTACGGACTGTACAAGGAATTCAATGAAGATGCTCACTGGAATGATGATGATGAAAGCACTCAATTTGAACCCATACCCATAAAAACGATACCGAAACAATACGATAGCGTAAGTTAATGCATACTTTGTACATCTACTTGTAAATTCCGTGAAAAAAAATCAGAAAATTGAATGGAAACACATGCAGTACAATGCATTTTCGATTCCAAAAAGATTCTTCAAATATCCTCCGATTGTCCAAGGAATGAAGAACTTTTTGCAGAGCTCATGGCAGAATCAAGCCATGAGTACATTGAGAGAAATTCGGATTTGCTGGAATATATTAGTCTAAATACTGGAAAAACGGGTATGACGGATAAGAGTCTCACTCCTTTTGCGAGAATCGGGAACATGCATGGATTTCAAGAAGAAGTACTTTACAATGTGAGTTTTAATTGAAGTTGTTTTGCCTTTCCCATTGTCAAGTCAAATATGTAAATATCACTTTAATCACGTAATTATTACTCGAAATCGTTGTCAAAAATAGAAATCTCATAATTCGAGTATGCCAGAGTGGGAATTGTCTTTGCTCAAGAATGATGAATTTATCTCTGTGAAAACACAAATAAGCCGTAAACTTACACTAAATGCTGAAAGAGGACGATTATCCTGTGGACCAATGGTGAAACTGCTGACGGAAAATATGGAGGCGAAGGTGGACGGTCAACGTCCATTCAAAATGATTTTATTTAGTGGGCACGATCAAAACTTAATAAATTTACAAATAGTTCTCGGTATCGATGACATTCTCACTCTGAACATGCCCGAGTATGGAGCAACTTTAATTGTCGAACTTCATCAAGATGATTCAAAGCCCTATGTAGAAGTAAATAAAAAGATTTTTTTTCAGTGCTCTCTAAACTTTTGACTTTTCATACACAATGAAGAATTTCATGATGATTTTGTAGTTTTGGTACCGAAATGATACGAGATATGAACCTCATTTGCTGGGAATTCCACACTGTGGACGACCATGTTCCTTGAAGTCTTTCCAGAGATTAACAAAACACCTCATTCCAAAGGATTTCGAAAAAGAATGCGAATCTACACACGGGGACGCCCCTTCAAAATTGAAATCTGAATTGCTGTCACAATCAAATTTGCAAAGTATAAGTAAACAACATTTAACACATATATATATACATTTTCATAATATTTATCGCCAATATTCCTATCTATTTGATTTAAATTTCATAATCGTTTCACAGGTGATGGATCTGGGAACAGCTCTCTGGTGATTCAGAGTGGAGTTGCAATTTTAATTGTAGTAACGGGAATCGCAGTTGTCGTTGTCGCACTCCGAAGACGCTCAACTAATAACTATAATGTTTTATTATAAGATATCAACACCATAAATGGAGAGGCTCTCCAGGAGAGCAATTCTAAGCTGATAAGAGAAATCATGGTTGAATAATTATCATAAAAATGAGAGCGTCATGAAGGCTTGTTCCTACCTTATCATTTTTGTAAACGGATAATTGAATTATTATTGGGGGTTTATCAGTAAAAGATTTACTGATATTATTATGGCATGATATACACGAACTGATTTGAAGCTGTTACATTGTTCAACATGTATTTATATTTGTGTATGTTTCTTTTACTGGAATAATAAAATCAACCGTGTTTTTATGTGTGTCCTTGAATTTGTTGTTCTTTATTATGTCAATATTTTGCTTGTGCCGAAAAAACTTGAAATTTTCTACATTATAAATTTGAATGCAAGTTAAAAAAGAAAGAACGTAAAACAGAGAGATTCTACAATGAAATTCATCTTCTTAGCCGTAACACTCATCGTTGCTCATCTACCACAAGGTAATCACTTATGCAAAAGCATTCTTATTCAAATTGAATAATTCAATCATTTAATAGAAGTGTCAAAAATCAATACATAATAAACTGGAATTTCAGAACATGGAAAGACACTGATCCCAATTATGACTGACAAAACAAATGTAAGGATATACAAAAAAGTGATATATACAATATATTCAAGAAACAAATGAATTGAAACCAGTGTTTTTTTTAAAAAAATAATGTAGAAGGATTTTTGTAATACATTTAAATGCCCAAAGACTGACGGGAACTACCCGCATGAGTCTGATTGTGATAAATTTTATTTCTGTAGTAATGGAAAATCTACTCTACGAGTTTGCAAAGACAAGGAACTGTATAACCCTCTGAGCGAGATATGTGAATTAATTTAAAAACAATAATAAAATATAATTACCTAATTGTATTCATAAGATTTTAATAAAATTGTTCTGTATGTATTTTAAGTTCATATATTTTTTTCTCTTATAAGAGATTTATACATTGTTGCTTATGCGGCTCCAATTTCATTATCTTTTTGCTTATCGAGATTTCGTGTGCAGTCTTGTGATGTCCTTGATTTGTTTGTACGAACGCGACTTTAAATTGTGTTCTCAAATCTCTGATCAGTTTGATTTTGAAACAAAGGCGAAAACATTTATTAATCGTATCATAATCGTATTAATAAATGATTAAAGTCATCGTCATTTACAATTATTCAATTAGTTCATTTTGTGGCCAAAATGAAACAGAAAGGGAAGCACACTGTGTATGTTCCATACTGTAGATTTTCACCCAAAAAAAGTTTGAGCTATGACATTGTCCCGGAACAACCAAAATTAAAGAAACTGGAATTGCTTCCCTACTGTAATTTGTGAACATTTCATTTTAATAATAATTATACTTTTTGTCATTGTAATTGCAAATGAAAAAATTGATGTATCTATAAATGTCATAATATGACATATTATATTAATTTGTGTGTGTATCCCTATTTAGAGTAAACTTTGAAACAAAATCCCTATATTGCAATCGACTTTAAAGGGTATTTATTATTCTTTAAACATTTTACAACATTTTTTTTTGTTTAATTCATATTTTTTTAGCACAAGTTGACCTTGACCCTGGAGAAATATGCCCACTGCGGACATGGAAAAAATTCGAGGCTCTCGTGAGAGCATACCAAAGTAGCCTGGAAGCTCTTCGTATTTTTTTTCCATTGGACAAGAAATTACACAAAAGTAAGAATATTTTGTATGTATAAGTCATTGTCATTTTCATTACAGTATATTATATATACATATATTTTTTTTCGGATTATGGGTATAGAATACATCACCTTTAAATTAAAGGCTTTAATAATTATTATAGTATAAAATCTTTGATGTGTTCATATATAGGTACGTATATACGTGTTGGTCGAATTACTATTTGGTATATGAACGCGACATGAGACGATCGTATCATGCAAATTATATATTTGAATATTCTTTTATTATCTATGTATCTACAGATTTAGAGGGCATAAACACTCTGGAGAGATACATCTCACCATCACACCGCCCTGAAGGAACTCCACCCTTGATGATATGCTACGAGTTTTGTCTACAAGAATTCGAAACCTTATTGAATGATCTATAGTTTTACTTAATTATGTTGGTTGTATCTGCTTGGACTCTTATCAATCAAACAGTAAGTATTTCTTGAACGGCTATTTGTATATATACCAGTAAATTATTATTATCGATAACTATAATTACTGATTCTGCAAAACTGTATATAGCCCGTTTTGACATTGTTCAATATTATATATATATATATATTTTCATTAATATGTTTTTGGAGTACGATTTATTGAGACTGATATATTTCAGTTCAATTACTAATAATTGTCAATTCTGAAATCTACCTAATAATATAAATAATTACAATTAATTTAGTACGTCAACTATATAGAGATTAATAAAAACATCATCAATTGTTTTTCCGTAAAAGCTACTGAAGCCATTATCTAATAAGGAAATTATTTTGTAAACAATTTTGCGATTTTTATGGTCCCTCAAGTTTAAGTATCAAGATATTGAGTCAATGACTTGAGAATAGTAAATAGTAAATATGCAAATGACACGTTGCAAATATATAGTACAGAAATGCCGTCGCTGCTATTTCTAATGCGAGATAGGTATAGATCATATGCAAATATATTTTATCAAGCTGCATTTGTTTAGAAAGTCAAGTTTTGAGACGGCAGACAGTTGCTGATATAACCGTGTAATATTATGCTTTGATGGTTCGTGTAATGTATAGCTTTTACACGTCTAGTGATTTGAGTGCTCTCATAGTTGCTTTTGATTCTGTTACCAGACTATTTTGCAATATTATGAGGTCTATAGAACAGATGATCTATCTGAGTGCATGAACATATTTTGCCCGATTTGAATAGTGCCAAAGCAGTAGGGATCTTGCTCCACAGGTCCATTTCATAAACGGTTTAATATATACAGGAGTCAAAGGCAAACTACACATGGTATACGAAAACCTACAAAACGTTTTTATTTTTTCCATTTTTATATAAAATCCAAATCCAAGTTAGACTATTTAAATTCTTTTTTAGTTACAAAACATAATTATTGGTACAAAAATAATATGCTCAAAGACTATAATTATAATTTATAATATACAAACATCATTCACTCACACATGCAGTACATGATACATAATAAAAATTCTTGTTTAATTATTTCAAAACTACGAATATTGTCTCCACACATTTTGATTATGCGGATTGTTATTCTGATTATTATCATTGTTGTAATTAGTATTATAGTTGTTCAAGTTATTGTTAGCAGTATTATCAATGACATTGTTGTTGTTATTATTATTGGTATTGGGGAAATTATTGGTATTATCAATGACATTGTTGTTGTTGTTGTTATTGGTATTGGGGAAATTATTGGTATTGGGGAAATTATTGGCATTGGGGAAATTATTGGTATTGGGTAAACTATCGACAATTATATTACTATTTTCATTTACATTGGATGATCGGACAGCAGTTGATTTGAGTACAGCCTTTCCTCCCAATTCAATGGGCAGGGCACTGTCGGGTATATTGTGGGATAGTGTTTTGGTTCCTCGTTGTCCAAAACTGGATAAAACTTCAAACATTCCTCGTCGTTTTCGGCTAATTGCACGACTAGCAACAGATGAGAGACCTCTAAAAGCTAATCCCGCTTTGTAAATGTACCATTTTTTGAATGTAAATGGATAGTGTTGGTCAATTGCTCGTGCTACTCTCAGGATAGCAGAAGTTGTTGGAACACTCAAAAGATTTCTAAAACTGTAGCCACTGGCATCTACAATGACAACTGCTTGATCCACAATGTCACCATTGGGAGCAACCCGGTTTCGGGTTGAATTACTAATTTCTTCCAGCAAACGAATTCCATAGTTGTACAGTTCTGGACCTTGTCCGGCTTCCCTAACTTGCGTAAAATTCCACCGACCAAAAGGGATGTACCAAACTGTACAAAATAAGTCCATTAGTTTTTTTTTTTGGTTCCTTTAATAAGAATTCCTCATAGTTTACATAAGAGAGAAAAAAACTAAACTAACCGGGATTTCCTTCTTGTGTCGACCCGGTACATTCATACGGGAGATTGTCGGATAATGCGTGGGATGGTTTCCAACTCAATAGATTATCTGCTTGGGCAGCTTTTCTCCACTTGGCAGTCTATAAATTAAAACATAACCATATGTTGTTGGATTTTAAATAAGTCAAGAATATTTCATACAATTCAAAGGCATATAATGTGCGCAAAAGGATTTATTTCGTACCCTTCGGAGGTTTCTTACTGCTCGATCAACTCTGTAATTTGAGTCTAGAAATAATAGCAATCGTTTTAATTAGTTGTGAATGGTATAAAAATTAAATATTACAGTATATAAATTTCGAAAATAATAAGTAAATGTATACCTTCAATGTATCTTGATAATAGCTTGTCCGTCATCAAAGACGGAGTCAGAGAAAATGTTTGGATTTTACCACGAAGCTGCAAAATACGGAGAATGATTACAAATATATCTTTCGGAAAGATTCTTTCCGCATTTCGAACGACTGATTTTAACACAAAGGAATCGGTATATTATATTCTTTATATTTTCTTACCTCCTCGACTAAAGGACTTCCTGGTGCATTCGGGTCGACAAATGTAGAATCCGCGTTTGTGTGAATGTTAACATGGCACATCAATATGAAACCAATGTAAGATAAATTCACTAAGGATAATTTTAATAACTTCATTTTGATATTTAAGTTTAAGTGTAATTCCCCGGATCGTCGTCAGACAATTTTCACAAGCACAATGAGAAACTTTTCTTTGAAATCTTTGAAAATTAAAAAAAATTTGCTCTGGTATATTTTCCTCAAAATCCAAACTCCCACTGATAACTTTTGAGACTGAAATCGATATTCTTATTAAACTCTGTGAGTGGGCTGACAAACGTTGTCCGATCACTGATCACAGTCAAAAGAAAACTAAAAGTGGATAAGTATAAAAATATGATGGTTTTGAGGTGACAGGAAAATGGAATATCCTATATAAAAAACTACGACTACACCTTACATGCAACTATAGATATATAACTTGACCCAATCATTATTATATCATCATGTAATGTCTTTGTTTGTGCATGCTGTTTTCCTTGGGAAAACTCACACTATACTATACTCCCATTCTCCATTGGTCAACAATATATCTTCAAAACTACTCTTCAAGAGATCGTCTACCTTTCCTAATAATAAATGGGCCAAATATTCCACCTCCAAACTCCAACAGCAGTCGTCAATATCAATATGCATCTACAATTTTTAATCATACTACATGAACTGTTTAGGCACACGCATTTCATTTAATGGGGTAAATTATACTCGATAGGTGTGCAATACATTCAGGTAGCAGAAGAAAAATGTTTTATTATCTTACATTTAATATGCACTCAGCAATGAATGGAAAACGTTTGGATATATTCCATATAACTATGGGATTTTGCAAGAGCGTAAGTTGAAGTTGTAGGTTTGTATAGTGGATGACTTTTGACTCTGCCATATCATGTCCACAAAATCTGCATACCCATGCCATCATCTTAATACGATATGATTTTGATAATGAAGGAAATGAAACTGGCCGCTCCAACAACATTTACACTTCTATACACACATGCACTCACTCACTCACACTTGCATTATTATTATTATTGCAGACAGACGCGAGAAAAAAAAACAATCAAAAGTCAACTTGTTTACAGTGCACTCAACAACGTCAAAGTAATTTATCATTTATTGAGCATATCACTGACGATATGTGCCTTCTCAGGAAACAAAAGGTAATATGACGACGACAAAATTGCGCTACTATACTCATACTCATACGATATGTATAGGTACAAGATTCTTGTGATATTCACCATTCTTAGAATAAGTGATCTGCATTTTATCTTCAAGAATAATAATTTCATTTTAAAGTCAACATATGATAAGCGGTGTGGATCATTAGAAGCATATTGTGCATTAAATCCTGACGTGAACACGTTATGTAATTCATGGCAGGAGGAGGAAGACTTTTTGCACTCTTATCGAGACAGACAATTCAAAATTTTTTTGAGTTACCTATACCCAATATTTACTGTAATCAGATGTTGTTACTGTAGTTTTGACTTGGGAATTTTATGTGATTCAAACTGTTCCTCCTCTACTGACGACTGACGAGAGATTTCCATATATTTTCTTAGGATTTTAGAAAATTTTGTAATGATGAATTATTGTTCAGGAACTAACATCATTTAATAGCTACTGAATACCAGGAAAGATAAGACAAAGTGGTAAATAATTGAGCTTTGTATTTTCTTGTTGTTTAACTCTCAGCTCTTTGGACCACCTACTTGAAAATGTTGAATATTGATTGTCCATATAACTATATATGCAAGAGTAACACGTGTACACACGTGAAACCAATAAATGTGAGTTAGTTTCTTTCTACATTTGTCGTCATCTTCTTTCGCCCTACAATGCAGATGAATTAGATCGAGAGGAGAATATGAAGAGATATGAGATTCGAGTATAGGTTTACATTTTCGAGTTGTCGCGAGAACTCAACGGAGAACTCAACGGAGGAAATACATAATTGCAGATTGCAGATTGCAGGCCAGTCGAGTGCGTGCAAACGATGTTTAACAATAAGTAATTTTGCAACAGTATAAGATTTTTATTGTCCTGTAATTAGTGACTCAGATTAGGATTAAAAATCTCAACTTGTTTTCTTTTCCCGTTCATGATCTGAGTCAGATTTGAGAAGTCTTAAGTGATGGGTGGTGAGAGACATTTGACAACAATAATAGACCGGTTGTCAGAGACTACATGTTTGTAGTGTCTACTGCTTGAAATGGCATAAAAGAAAAGTGTGAGAATTTTGCAACAAAATGCACATTTTACAGCATCTTGCACTTGTATAGATTACAGAAAAAACAATTCCTTGAAATTGAAAGGCAGAATATCCTAAAGATTTTTGAAGTAAATACTAAGCTGCATACACTGCTCTTTTGTTCACAACTTGCAACACACCACTTCATCCAAATAGAGACTTGTTTAATAAATTTAGACGAATCTTATGAAACGACTCTTTTCCTTGATCACATTGTGAAATAAAATATTATTTTCATCCTACACACCTTCTCATGCCAGACGAGAATTCATATCGATTTTTGATTGAATGACAAAATGCTTGAACTGGTCAAAAATATATATTTATTATCCTTGCATAAATCAGGAGGAAAATAGTCAACATTCAAGGAATGTACAATGTCCACGTAATAGCTTGTATATTGCGTTTGTAGATTGTGGTGAAATATCAAGGAAAGAATTAGATTACTTATGGAAAGGAAACAATATTTGCTAGTGTATCGTAAAATATAGTATAGCAAGCAACAATACATAATGTCTTGAATAGTACACAATATATGCATACAAGTGTAGCAAGAAAATAATAAATAAGCAAAATGTATTACATTTGGATAAGCAGAGGATTATATTTTGTCTTATTTCGTTTCTTTTGTTCGGATACGAGAGAGAGAGAGAGAGAGACATTGGAGAGATCCATGATATAAAATAATAATAACATATGATGCATATATATTTAATATATGACAGTATATTATTCCAATGCAGGGAGTGAGTTAGAGAAAGAGGGGAGAGAGAGAGAGAAAGAGAAAGAGAAGGGAGAAGAAAAAAGAGTTGATTCACTAAATAATTCAAAAAGAACCTGTTGGCAAGTTTTTGGTTTTGCTGTTGCTGACTAAACTAAAATCGTTTCGTATAATATATAATATTAATATGTGACGTGTACAAAGGTAAAGTGTAGAGAAATAAAAGGACATGGGACATTACTATAGGCTTCCCAACTCCAGAGACTGCAACTGAAGAGAGAGTGAGAGTGAGAGAAAGCGAAAGAGAGAAAGAGAGAGAGACGAAAAATTTCAGGTCACCGCCTGTTTGTCTCCATTTCTCGGGCAACCGTTCGGCCCCGCATCAATTATTTCTCTTTCGTGGCTTAAACTTTTCCCCATCGCTCTCGCTTCAGCTTAAAACCTGTTTTTTTTTCTCCTTTTCTTGTCCACTTCTGACTATATGTATATATGTAGGTATGTACTAGGAGTTTTGGTTTTGGACTCTTGAGGCTTGTAAACCCTACGTGGCTTGTCCGGTTGTGGTTTCCTTTCCACCAACATCGTCCATCTCTTCACCAAAACTCACTTCAATAGCATACATATAGGTATATACAATAACAATAATAATAATAATAGTACAAAACACAATACTGTAGCGTAGCATAGCTATCTATATCTTGTGTATATTTCACACTTACACATTTACATATATGTATATGTATAAATATGCATTGGAAAATGTCATGTATCGTACATACGACAAATGTACGTTATACTCTCATGCCGTTATGCATAGTATACTTACTAAATACACACACAGGTAATTTCATTTCGTGCCATTTCTGGAAACTCTCACTTAACTGTTCCTCCAGACTCTCCAGTACCCTTCGAGCTTCCCGTCTCGCTCCAGTTGCAGTTTCAGTTACAACTCTCCCTATATTTCATGCCTATAGACCTTCTCTATATTATTCAGTATGTACAAACTTATACTTTGTATGAAAATATATATTGTGCCTGTATTCAATAGTATTCATTGTGCATGCGTTGCTATGAGAGGATCTAATATCCAATGAATCCCACATCACATCTTGAGCACAAATAATACTATTGGTATATAATTTAAACAATTATCAAATTGTGTGCAGGGAATATTACAAATGGTGTATGAAAGCTCAATCAAAACCCCGCAGTAAACTTGTTCAACTTGATTTACTACGTTTTGTAATCCCATTTCAGTCTGAGCTGTCCTATTTTCCTCGTTCTTTCTAATGATTTCCATACTAAAAAATTTAAAGGACAACGACGACGAGACCATTAGAATTGGAGACATTTGGATTTACGGATGGATACAGAAAATACTGTAAGTTGGATGTCATATTCAAGTTATGAGAGAGAGAGAGACCTTTGAAATGCCTATAGTATATAGATACATTCGTTAGAAATTCGTACAGAGTATCTGTATTTGGGGTCTTGAGTGTCAACGTCAACAGAATAGTTTGAGGAAACTATAAATATGAAGAACTATTGATGAATAAGAAACACATTTATGACTAACCAATGAATTTAACCATATCCAATGTACATGCACACACAGAGAGAAAGTTTGGGCTTCAAAAAAAACGATTACATTATAAAAAGTATGAAGAGAAAGCAAAAAACTTAAAATGCAAATAAGGAAAAGAAATCCATTGAAGCCGAGTATTTTCCAAAATATATACTCTAGAGAATATTTCAATACTAGAAAGGTTTGGCTAGATTTCAATATTTGTATATTTTGTACGCCTTCTTCCAAGTTCCACAGTGTACATAAATAAGGATAAGGATATGGAGAACCAGGAGAACATTAGAAATTTGAATTCATGTACATGCACAGGTATGCCATTGCCCACAGTTGTCGCCCATTTACAGGATCACATGAAACTAATATTTACTCATTTATGCAATGATGAACATGCAATCGAAAGTCGAGCTTACTCTATTTCCATATTTGTATATTTGGATTATGGTTTCAATTTGATTGGAAACTGACGAGAGATAGAGAGAGAGAGAGAGAGAGAGAGAGAGAGAGAGAGAGGAAACGGCGAGAGAGGAGAGAGGAAACGGCGAGAGCTGTGAACTAATCAAATAATTTATGAATAATTTACTAGTCATGGAATGTCCGTGTGAATTTAAAATTTGAATGTAAAATCGAAAGCTAAACTCTTCACTGGAGAGAGAGAGAGCGAGCGAGAGCGAGAGAGAAAGAAAGTAAGAAAGTAAATGCTTTGTACAATCGTTTTCAATTTTCAAGTGAGTCTCGCATATTATGGCTCAAGTGTGTCATTAGTTAATGCATATTAGACCAGAATTTAATAATTTCATCTCGAATATATGTGTACTCGATAACTCCGTTTCCCTTATCCATTTCTCATTTTACACGGCTGTACACATCAGGATAACAATACTTAGAATTAGGCGAAAATACACACACACACATATTCAAATATAACGTGCTAGCGGAGTGTGGTCAATGTGTACCATAATAATAATCATTTGTATGAACTCTGTGAGACTCACATTTCACATGCAAGCATACTTTTCTCTATAAATACTCAGAGTTTGGGTGACAAAGAGCTCCATTGAGGACTTTCCATTCCTCCCGTCAACTTGACTACCATCCCTAAAAAAAATTCAACTGTAAAATCCAAAAATAAAAGTAAAAGTAAAACCAGACAAGCCATATAGTTGTCGAACTGTATTGCATTTCATATCATTGTATTCCATTGTATTCTATTGTAGGGCGTATAAATTGAAATCGTTTTATGGACAGCCCGGAGCCCGAGGTATACATATATGAAAATAGGAAAGGTAGACAGAGAGAAGGAGAGAGAAAGGAAAAGTAGGGTGAATTGTGATGTGACTTGAGTCTCCGGGATTTGGTTTGGGTTTTGGTTTGTTCAGATATATTATGGAGGGTTTCCCCCCGTTGAACACTTTGGCCGCTGTCGACTTTTACGTTTTATTGTTCCGTGTGTAGACAATTCTCTCTCTGCCTCTCTCTCTCTCTCTCTCTTTCTCTTGCAATTTCTATTTCTCTCTGTCAGTTGGAACTACGGTTTTCCCTGAGGAAGGTGAAAATTGTACACATACACACACATACATATTTTGTACCTATAGTAAGCGATTGACAAGTGTTTTCCCCTTTAATTTCTTCATTCTAATCATTATTTTTCCCTTCCTTTTGTCCTTGGTTTGTTGATCGTGGATATTTTATATGTAAGTGTAGTTTTTTGATCGATTTCCATAATTGTAAATTGTAAGACACGTTTTTTGGATTTTCCTTATAAAATATTCGTATTTCATTTATAATATTTATTTGCTATATAATTAAATCGTGAGAGCAATTTTTCCCTATCAAATTCTTAAGTGCGTGAGTTTTTTTTGTGTGGCGTTAAACTGAATCTTTGTGGATTTAAGTATAATGTTTAAGTTTTTTATGTTTGAAAATGTATATTTCATTTTTCATTGCAGGTGGAGATGAGAAATGTATGGGATGTTGGTGAGAGAATCTATGTGGAAGACTAGTGATTTAGTTGTTGTTTTTTTGTACGAACAGCGAGTCACTGGACTTTCATTATAGATTTCTCTCGTAAGCTACTCGATCGGGACTTTGAGAGAGCTTTGAGACAGACGCTTTTTCAATTAGAATATCCTGTGGAAGTGGAGACACTTTGGAATTTGTTTGAGTTGAGTTCGAGTCGGGTAAGCAATTTGAGAGCTCTTATATCTATTTTTTATTTTACGTTTTCCAAGTGGAAATTAAATTAATACCTTTGTGAAGTCTGAGAATTTGCATGCATGCAGTGTGTGTATTGTCTTTCAAACATACTATGGGAAAACGAAAATTCAAGGTGCCTATTTTAATTTGTATACATCTCCTTAGAATTTTTTAAGAGACAAACTCTCGGTTGTTAACATCATTCATTAGATTCTATATAAAGTTGAACATCCTATAATTTGTTTTTCGGATATTTACAAAGAATCTGCTTGCTTTTGCTTCCTTGAAATCGTCAACTCTCTCAAAGAAAGTTTTTTTGGTTTTCAAATTATGCATGCAGTAATTTGTATATTTTATGACTTTAACAACGTAAAATTATCTTTTCATGTGACATGAGAAGCCAGAACATAAAAAAATTCTGTCCTGCTTGGACTTGGGAGTTGGGCATTAGGGCTTGTGGTGTAGTAAATTACAGTAGAGAGACACTGAAAATATTGGTCTGCTATAGCTAAATTTAGGAAGGGATATAGATATACATAATTTGTAATTTATAATGATTTGCAAGAAGTAAAACGCTCTAGAGAAAAATGAAATGACACATATTTTGTGCACAAACACACATGTAAGAGTTTGTAGTTTGTCTTTGAATAATTTGAATTGTCTATCTTGGCCGCAGACAATATATACATATAGAAGCAGTTAAAGAG
The DNA here is from genome assembly GCA_034699125.1 of Gisinianus flammeolus. Taxonomy (NCBI): domain Eukaryota; kingdom Metazoa; phylum Arthropoda; class Collembola; order Symphypleona; family Katiannidae; genus Gisinianus; species Gisinianus flammeolus. Next base: position 20,702 of record JAIUND010000665.1, read on the forward strand.
CCGTATAGTCTCCGTAAATTACTGATGAATTTTGTCCAATCTCAAACATTCAAAAATATCAAATTTCCAATTTGAATAGAGTGAAAAAAGAACGAAGGGATATAATACAATACATATTTACTGAAGCTTCATGAAGGGGAATGTAAAAGAAAGAAAGTAAAAGAAGAAAATAAAATTGGTAGGATTGGTCGAGAGTAGAGTATATGTATATGTATGTAGTTGTGTGAGTTTTTGTGTACTGTATTTATTTGAATTTGGCATCTGTGCATGTGTATAGTTTGAAATAATATTGGAATAGATAGAACAAGTTGAAAGGAAAGTGGACACGTAATGTTTCTAACCGCAACCTCAAGTCCATGGTGACACGCACGCAATCCATTTATATATATATATATATATATATATATATTTGTATAATATACCTATACATGTGTGTCTAAGTGTAATATAGATATTATTTACCTGGACATTTGAGGAGGGTATATAAATATATACAAGTTTTTAGAGCCAGCCAAAAAAAGGGATTTCAATTCCAATTTCTAGGAGCAGAACCCGTAAATTTCCTTTTTCCTTACCTTTAGCGCATATATATCGTATCGTATATATATATATTGCAAGTTACGTTCAATCGATGGATGTATAAATAAGACAGTTACGGATGGATGGGAAATGCCATTGGAGAAAGTAACGTAACCATAAGTGAATGGTTTGTAAATTATATGGTACACATTTTCCCTATATTTTATTTTATGAGACACAGACAGAGGGAAATATATGGACAGTCAAGTGGACATACATACACATGTCCACATATGCGTTAGTGTGTCTCTCTCGCTGTATCTATGTACAGATATATATAGTCAATAGTCAAGGTAGTGGACACTCACTAAATTTTCCACTTCTCCTATAATATGTATGTACTTTTCTTCTCCTTCCAGAACCCCGACACCAATTCCAAAATATGTACTCAAAATTAATGTAAATGTACCATAGCATATGTATAGATGTGCTCCAGTGTGTACAACTTCCCATGTCTATGCATGTGTGTGTCAAATAATGAGGCTTTTTAAGTGGGCATGACAAAGAGGAACCTTGTTGCTTTTCGGCTTTCTCTTTTGTTCCCTGTCCCATTCTACTCGAACACACTACTCAATTCACAATGCATCCCCCAACTGTGTAACATTTTAATGTATAATAAAGACACACAATTTTTTTTTATTGAACGTCATCTTGTATATTTCAAATAAATTTTACATAAACATTTACTTTCACGTCATGTATATTTATGTAATATTACTTTTTGAAATTTGAAAAGACATTCAAGGACCGCAACAATTAGCTTTGAATAATAGTATAATTACCAATAGCCTACTAATAAATTGGATCACAATTAAATTAATACTATATTTACTGAGATAACATCTATTGTTTTTTCTGTGCAACTTTCTTACGATACAATTGATTTTTGTTCAGCCCATATGTGTCAAATCTGTTGCTCACTCAAATTGCATTGGATTTGCATATATATCGCAATACATTGTTTCTAGTCATGTTTTCTTTTGCTAAATGGAGTCAAACTCTGTACAAATAACACACAACCAATCCGCATTTAGTTCAGTTATTATAATGAGAAAATACATTTGAAATTAGTGTTAAATAAGTAAGTTGTTGTACACACACATACGTGTGAGTTTAAATGGTTTTTTTTTGCCTTTTAAATAAGAAAAATAAGAAAAGCACTTTGTTTTATGTTCAGCATGAAATTCATGTACCTGTGGGGTGGGCAATGTGTGTCTCTACAAATACTGAATTCGATCGCCAAACTGTAAAATAATTACAAAGTATGTGCAGACTGCTCCAAGAACCTAAATAAGTACAAGAACGAAGAACACTGTCAAGAATATGTTTTTTTTTAAATGCAGATTTTTTCTACAGTCGCCCATAAAATACAATTGATGGTTGGAAATGAAATAATTACCGTTATTACAAAGGGACGATCAATGGAAAAAAACTTTCCGCCAGTCATGGATATCCGATGATGGAAACTTGAGTGTAAACTGCTAAACTGTAAAGTTATTCGTTGAAAAAAATCGTAATACCCATGTATTTATCTTCGTATATTCGTATAATATAATATACATATAGATAATAGATCTAGTCAAATAAAAGAAAAGGAAAAAAGGAAATCTATATACATTTAATAAACTTACCAAATATTTTTTGTACACACTTTCATTGGGTTGAAGGACTCGTGTCCGTAATATTTCAAAGCCTTTCATGGCTTCATCCTGTACGTATGCCGCATCCAGGCTCACACGAAAAAATATTGAAATATTTTGGAGGAGAAGTAACATGGCTGCAAAAATATCTCCTTGATTTGAATCACCAATTGCAACAAAAGTCCCGGAACGAGCCAAGTAATACAATTCAAAACACATGTTCAGAACCTATACACAGATACAAAGAAAATCCATGTACAACGTACTTAAGAGCTGCATCTTTTATTAGTACACATGTCTTTCATTGTGTATTTGAAATTGAAAGTTATTTCACCTGACTCGCATAGTACGACTGTAAAACACCCCCAAAAGCTTTATCTGTCTGTTTGACCATGGATGTTAAAATAAAATGATCGCGGTAAAGTGTCTCACACAAATATTGTTCATTCTCTCTTTCCTCTTCGTCCAGCTCTGCCAATTTCATTATGAAAGTATATATGTATGTACAATATGAATTCCCTGGAATGCATGAAATGTAATATCTTCAAGTTTAACTCACCTTGCTTATGAGGATTCAAAACATCCTGTAATCGTTTGTTCCACACTTTAAATCCATATTTTAGTAGTCGGCATTTGTACGCAAAGACAAAGAGAAGAGCTCGAGATGCATACATGGAATAGACGAGTGTCACTATGGAGAGAACACTGATTTCCCAGAACCAGGTTTGCTCCACAATATTATTTATGAAAGGTTTCAAACAAAGGAGACCAATCAATTCTGCACCACCTGCACAGAATGTACAGAGAAAATACAGAAAACCACGAATAAAAAAGGAATATGAAAATGAAAAGGCACAACTATATAAATTAAACTGGATTTCTCTATATATATACTCACCCACAGCAATGGGTAAAATCCTGAAAAATACAACACATGTATAATCAATTCAGCTTTTGATGACAGATTTAACACTAGTTTTAAATATGGTGTGAAAAACAACATTTTTTCAAACTCACTTGAAATAGTAGAAACTGACGACAAGAATGAGGAAAGTGATGAACCAGAAATTAGAGCCAATCAAAAATGTTCTGATAGCCGAAGGAAGTTTGAGATCCAAAGTGTCGACTACTTTCTCCCACTCATTCAAATAATTTACAATCCTTTTCCTATTGCAAAGGAAAGAGACATTCCCCACCGTGGAATGGAGAAGGCAACTCCAGAAAAGAACAAAGGGAACCAAATTTTGTTGAAAACGTTTCTTCTCGTCGGCAGTAAATGGAGGATAGTGGAGGAAATCCGGGAAGTCCCATTCAAGGAAAACATTGGCAAATCCAATAGAGATGAGGAATAAAACGAGCAGGAGGAGTGCGGAAGTGATGAGGAAGTAAAACCAATGGAAGGTGAGGATGGAATAAGAGTATGGCGAAGGAATTGAAGACACGGATATTCCATACAAATCATCTCTTTTCCCTCCAGCCTCCCTCTCATTTTCATTCGAATCTCTCGAATTTGCAGTAAGATTAAAATTTACATTCGAAGAATTCGAGTCCACATCCGGATTTGTTAGTGTAGGATGAAATGGGAATCGTCCCAACACTTGTAGAATCATTCTCATTGGAAAGAATGTTTTATTTACTTGATTTGAAGGGGATTTCCTCATCTCCTTGGCCGCGTTTCTTCTCGTACGACTTTGGGTTTTACTTTCTCGGGACCAGTTGGACACGGTCATGTTGCTGGCTATATCCAAATCTATTATGGACACTGACTGCATATTTTTCACTTGGATTTAGATTTTGAGGCTGATTTGAATTTTAAACTCATTATCACTTTAATCTGCATAGATTATATGGGCTTTTTAAAAAACCAAAAAGTCAAATTTGTCTTCACTTTTTGTATATTTACACTAACAAAAGTCGTAGTCGTAATTTTCCAGGTTGCGATTTCACTCGTTTCCGTTATTAGTCAACTTTAACAGGTTTTCAGAGGACATGTACGATTCGGATTTGATAGGAGAAGAGAAACTCGGGATTGGTTGCTCATCTCGGAAGACAGCATTGACTATACAATAAATGAGAGCAGAACGACAGCTAAATTTCCTTTATCCTTTGATGACAAGGTGTAAGTCACCAACGTCAAAATCAATAGAATATTACGCAGGTTTTTTTTTTTGCAAGTGAGAATTGGAAAGCTATATGGTGTAGATAAAAAAACAGTTCACATTTTACATTTTCATTGGCTTTGGAGTTCATTACGACAATCTGTATATAAGTACTTATACGCGAATTCACAGAATATCATAAAAGATTGAGATAGACAACGTTCGTGCAGAAAGCAAAGTAAAGAGACGGAGATATATTAAAGTCACCGAATTGAAACTTGAAACGTTACGAACTTGAAGAGACGCGACAGCTCATCCGTCAAAAATTCCAATTAATGGCAAAAGGTAAAACTTTTGTGTATTTTGTTTGCTCAAGAGGAAATTAAAAATCCTCATGACAAGGCATCACCAACAGCGCCTCAATAATTGACTTATTTAAAATCCAACCACATATGGTTATTTTTTAATTAAGACTGCCAAGTGGAGAAAAGCTGCCCAAGCAGATAATCTATTGAGTTGGAAACCATCCCACACATTATCCGACAATCTCCCGTATGAATGTACCGGGTCGACACAAGAAGGAAATTCCGGTTAGTTTAGTTTTCTTCTCTCTTATGTAAACTATGAGGAATTCTTATTATAGGAACCAAAACAAAGGATTTTATATAAAAATGGAAAAGGTTTGTAGGTTTTCGTATGCCATGTGTAGTTTGCCTTTGACCCCTGTATATATTAAACCGTTTATGAAATGGACCTGTGGAGCAACCCTACTGCTTTAGCACTATTCAAATCGGGCAAAATATTTTCATGCACTAAGATAGATAGATCATCTGGTCTACAGACCTCATAATATAGCAAAATAGTCTGGTAACAGAATCAAAATCAACTATGAGAGCACTCAAATCACTAGACGTGTAAAAGCTATACATTACACGAACCATCAAAGCATAATATTACACGGTTATATCAGCAACTGTCTGCCGTCTCAAAACTTGACTTTCTAAACAAATGCAGCTTGATAAAATATATTTGCATATGATCTACATATACCTATCTTGTATTAGACATAGCAGCGACGGTATTTCTGTACTATATATTTGCAAAACGTGTCATTTGCATATTTACTATTTGCACATTCTCAAGTCATTGACTCAATATCTTGATACTTAAACTTGAGAGACCATAAAAATCGCAAAATTGCTTACAAAATAATTTCCTTGTTATAATGGCTTCAGTAGCTTTTATGAAAAAAAGTTGATGATGTTTTTATTAATCTCTATTTAGAGTTATGTACAGAAAGTATACATGTATAACGATTATAAATATGACTAATGGAAATGCCAACGAATGTTGACATTCCAATACAATAACAATGATTCGTACTCACATTCAGAGACAGGGAGAAAGAAAACCATCAAGAGACAGAAAAGCAAAAGGGCTGTGAGAGAGAGAGCGAGAGAAATTAGCATTTCAAACCCAAATGAGAGTTTTCTTTTATTCTCCCGTCTTTCTCTTATTTTCTTATCAATGCTGTGGGCTCATACAAATGAAGTTTTAAATACGACTTTTTTTTCGTTTATTTGTTTTATATAAAAAGTCATTCAGACATTCGCAATCCTCCATTGCTTCTGCCATGCCACACGATGCCACAAAACAAAGACGGATTTAGAACTAAATTCTATGAGTAATTTAATTGCTGTTTTCATTTATAATAGAGCTTTGTTAAAAAAGTTAAACATTGAAAATTTGGAATGAAATAACATAAGGATTTTCACAAGGTTAGTGAACACACACACAGACGACAAACACACTTTGTAACCGATGCTAACATATATAAATAAAAAAGGAAGAGGATAAGTCTACAATCTACAGATTTGAACTAAAGGGGTTTATCCTTGTATTTAATGATTTTTAAGCCAAGGAATCCTCCAAATCGTGGTCGTGCTTTGTGATAGATTCCAATCCCTCGGAGTGCCATACTGCTCTCATTATCAAGAACCACTCTTTGAGCATCAAAATATGGGATGGTATTTTGACCAAGATCTTTGGTAATGGATGTCGCTCGGAAGGATAAAAACTGATTACTTGACGAGTCTGGCAATGCCGGCCCATCCGCTTTAATTGGATCTGTCATTAAATGAAATATATATAGTGAGTTAAAATGGAGAGCAAACCAGGACAAAACTCATAAAATATATGAATATATATGACAACAATATTTTTAGTTTTAATTATGATTTAGTTAATTGAATACCATCTGGATCGACGTAATTGTACGGTTCCCGAGATATCGTACTATTGGTATTTCCCATCCATTTTAAACCTGAACCGGCCACGAATTTCCCTGAGAAGGGATCGACTTCCTTGACTGCGATTTGAATGCCAATGAATTCATGTAAGTACACGCCTTCGTAGCTACTTTCGAAGAAACGAACGCCCGTCACGACATGTTTATCTGGAGCTACAATATCATCTAAATGAAAAATACGAAGATTTCGTCTCAAGGTTGTTGTATTGGCCGTGTCTGACTCAAGTTTGGGCTTTCTCCAAGTCAATGTGGCCATGTCCACTTTGTAATCCGGTAGAGACTCCGCCTCCGCAATCTTCATACACATTTAAAACAAACACAAAATTATTATAGTTTGTTTTGAATTTAAAATATGTTCAGCCTTTTGAAAGAAAGTGTGCGTATAATATTATAAAAAATTATACCATAAGATGGATTTGATCTTTGATTTGTTCAAATTTGACTCCAACCACTACACGATGATTATTGGCCTTCATATCTGTAAAATATAGTACACAAATATATTTGACAAAACCTGTGAACTATATGTTATACAGATGGGAAATATAGAAAGAGAATTGAGAGGACGTACTGAAGAGTGCCATTGCAGGTTTCAAACTGAAATGTCGAACACTACTCAAATCCTCGCCAATCGGTGAGTAACAATGACACATGCAAACTTCGCACATTGTTGGCGTGTCCACAATCGGTTCGTTCTCCATAACCCAAGAGCCTTTATGGTTCACTATGGGCTCAGTACAAGCCGTAGTTTCTAAAAAAAAACGAAAAAGGAACTTATTCAATTAAATGTATTTACGAATTTACGAATATTCCAAGCGATGTGATTAATTGCTGTAATTTTCCTCACGCTCTCCATGTGTTTTATCATTCATCTTGACCCATTCTAAAACTCGATCTTTCCTTTTTGATGGACAGAACGTTGCTTCAATTCCAGAGTCTATACACTGTTTTATATATACAGATTGAATAAAAAATCTGTCAAATGGCTACAAGGAAGCAAGGAATGAGAGTAAACTGATGAATTTGAGATGTCTATAAACTTACAATGGTGTCTTCAATAGGACAAGGAGGTTTAAATCCTTCACACAATGCTGGATTTTTCACACATTCATCTTCAAATTCGGAAATACATGCAAGATCTGTTGAAAGACAAGGAGCCCTCGTTCCGTCAATCATATCGCAAGAACCTGCACACATTTTTGATGCTCTAAATTCCTTTTCCGGAGCTACGAACACCTATATATAAAGAATATATATTTCATTAAAAGTTTATAAGAATTTAATTTCCATTTGTTGATGAATATATAATCGAAAAATGTGAGAGTTGAGAGGCGGACCTTGAGGAAGTTTGTGATTTTTATATAGGTGAATTTGTACACGTGAGATCTCATTGGATTATCAGGAGTCGATTGTGGAGGATCACATCTAAAGTAACCTGGCTCCACAGGGCTGGGAATATATTTCCCCACTGAAATTTTTGTTGTTTTTTTTAAATAGTTTGCAATTGTCATTGATTTTGTAGAGAGAGAGAGCAATTGAAGATGTTTCAAGCATATATGTAATGAAAGCACCGTAAAAATGAGTAAAAAAATTACCAAGGATCTTGTCAAAATCTTTGAAAGCTGCTTTGTACATTTCAGCCTTCTTCTTCAGTCGACCTTCCATGTCCTCACTCAACAGATTGTGACCATTAAATGATTTATCCTCTATATATATATATACAGAGATATATTTAACAGAATTTGTTTTTTTCTAAAAATGTTGTGGAAATATGTATGTCTCATTTCAATTCATGTCATAAATCACGAGGAAACTCACCATAGACGAGGGAGTAGATGTAGTAAAAGTTGATCAAGATGAAAAATTTGATATCGACTAAAGCCAAATAGATGAGGACCCAAATGGGCCCTTCTAAACTAGAAGGAATGATCCGCCCAACCGTTTGACTCCCTTTACAATCTCCTGACTCAACTGCTGAAGATGCTTTGGCTGTAGGCTATAAATATAATACACAATATACAAAATAAATACTAACTGATTTCTCGCTAAAACAAATATTTAAAAAAAAGTGAGCAGTAGTTTTTTTGTATTATTGTTGTATAACATTTTCATCAATGAGTTGACGTAGACCATAAAATAAATCTCCCTCGGGAACAGACTCAATACGTTGTTCAATCCAAGCAGGGTATTGCTGCATAAGAAATCTGTATGAATCATCTACAAAAAATATAGATCAATGAGGCTTCTAAATACTCATTAGAATCCGTGGAAGTATCTACATTGAAATTTAATTAATTAATTAATCTGTATACCTGCATTGCCGGAAAGTTTCGAGTACCAAGGATAACCCATGTATCTGTACACTGATTGAGCCACAGTTTTCACGTAAGGTTCGTCATTCTACACACATGAATCATTACAAACAACTCAAGAAGTTTCCAAAACACTGTGAAAAAATAAAAATAAAAATGGTTTTACAGTAATGATAACTGAAAATAATTGGAACGAACCAAAATGTCCCGAAGACGTTTGTTGTACAGTCGATGAATGTGTGTCGCCATTGAGCTCAATTCAATCCATTTGACACGCCATTTAATTGTCGGATTGCTTGTACTGCTGTCTGAAAGTGCTTTGAGATTTGCCCTGGAAGTAAAAGAAAAGCGTATACAAGCCATCAATAACTAGGACATTTTTATATATGTAGGTAAATTCAGATAATAAATAACTGTTTGTTTTTTTTGAATGATTTCTAATTAGTAATTAGTAATCACAAATCTTGCAAATCCAAGACTTTGTTCATAAGTGAGGAGGGCCGATTATTCACGATACGACGATCATATTTTTTAAGTTCCTCATGGATGACTTGTAAAACTAATTTGGTGTCCCTCCAGAAAATGGAAACGGAGGTCACAGCCGTATCGGGCTTTGTAGAAATCTATATGACAAACACAAATACAAATGAGAAATTAAGTTTGAAAATCTTGAGAGTCTTATATACGTTTAAATACCTTCAAAATTTGTCGGAATATTAATAGGAAATGAAAGATACACAGATATTTTAATTACATTGGTTAGTAGCCATGCTGCTTTTATTTGGTCTATAGCCAGTGTTTGCATGTCAAAAATGACATCTGGGAGGGGAGCTTTCAGCTGTTCAGGTGGTGTTGCATCTTCCGACACAGTCAATTGAAGTAAATTCAGTAGTACAAATACAAATACATTTATGAATCGAAATCCTACCACTAATTTTAATTTACACATTATTAAAATTTTATATGACTAGATTAGAGTAAAAACTAAACTATAGATTTTTTTAAATGGAGGAAACACCTTGGAAAATCAAATCAATAAAATTCTAATATAAATTTAGATCACTACTAATATTTTCTGTATTCCTTGATGCCATTTTCAGTGATGAACCGAAAACGTATTCCAATAAGTATCCATTACAATTAGAAAGGAAATAAAAAATACTTTCGCGTTTTACTTTCTAAAAAAAAATTCGACTCCACAAAACAATTGTACGAAAGACAATTGAACATTTGAAAAACGATTAGTACACACTTGCAGCTCCAATGACAATGAAACATTGTTAACGTTTTTTGTTATAGATATTTCGCATTATTGTGATTGTGAATGTGACGCACACTCTCAGACGATGGTGTCTGTTTCATCACAACAAGGAAGATTCATCACATTCAAAATTACTTCTGGTATATATCAATGATAAAGTTTCCACAAGTTTGCAAAAGCAACAAGTATTTAGAAATGAATAATTGTCAAGTGCGCATTCCTCATTAATTCTCCCTGTTGCCTTTATTAATTAATTAGAAACATTATGTCAACAACTAAATGCAAAAAAATGCAAAAATAAATAACAACATTCATAAAACAAAACAGAAAAATAATAGAGTAAATTACATGGATTTTTTTTTTAAAAAAAAATCAAGATCTTGGTGGTCGTAAAGCTAGAGAATCTTCCTCGCCAATTCTTTTTCGTTGCTCGACAGTCAGTTGAACCGACTTATGAATGAAAATAGTGTCTCCAGCTAGGAAGTCCCGGTCGACGACCGTCCGGAAAAAAATGTAGCCTTTACTCTCCATAAATTTGCGAAGTCCTACTTTACCCTCTCGAAGAACCACGTGCTCGATTGTTATCACCTGAAATGATAAGGGAATAAAGACAAAAAATGAACATAGAATAGAATACACACATGACATGACACATGCGATACTTGACAATTGACAATCGCCTGCTTTATTTTCTGGTGTCTTTTCTGTCAATGCCAAGAGACAATAACAAAAATTTATATAATTAGTAACTCACCTTGAAAATGACTTTATCAAAATCCAGTGTATGCAGAATGTCCAGTTCACTCCCTTCGATATCCAAACTGAAAAAGTCGACAGTGGTTCTATTAATGGCCAGAAGGACAGAGTAGAGTGGAAGACATTGCACCTCCACAGAACTCTCTGCGTAATATTGTCCACTTTTAATCAGTCCACTTCCCAACGACTGCAAATACTTGTCCACGTAGAAAGGTAGCTGAAATCAACACACGATGATTCAATCTTTCGGAAAATTGAAAGGGATATTTATTTATTTATACAAATGAAGGGTTAGGTAGTTTTCTGTCAAATCCTTACTTTTTTTGGATACCGAAGATTTGAAAGGCAAAAATGGCCACTCCAGGCATTTCGATTCTTAGTTCTTAATTTGGTAAAAACATTTGGATCAGCTTCAATGAGTAAACCTTTCCATCCCAATGTCCTCTCCAGCCAAATTGTATTTGAATGCCACTCGCCATCGTTCGCTCCACATTCGATGAAGAATCCATCAGCGCCCTATTCAGAATAAATTCAGTACATATATATAATTATCTGTATATATAGGATTCTAATAATTTGTCAAATTGCGTGAGCTATATGGAGAAGTCTATATTCATCTTACAAATCCTCTCAAGATATCTTGAACGGCTTGGACTTGTCCACCACTTGGATTTGCACCCGGAAGTAAAAGTTTCTTGTCACTAAAATCGTACAGATTCAATGACGGAGGAATCAAAAGTTTTCTGTGTGGAAAAGACAAAAAATATTATTGTATGTGCATATATGAGGACTCTTAACTTTTAGTAAACATATGTTGTATGTCCCGATCGAATTCAGACTTGGAATTTAAAACTCACTGGATAGCTTCGATGAGTCGAGGATTGTCCATCTCAATCTCCGTGTTATTCAAAACATCATCATAATTTTCCATCACGGCGGTATTTAAATTAGAAAAAATCTGAGTATGTTGAATTCCTACATTGCTGCTCTCCTCCTCCCTCTCACAGTTTCCTCCATAGAATTTACTGAACCATAACCAATTAGCACACAAGAAAAGTATTAAACATAAGATGACGGGGAAACACTTTGTTTTCCCTCGAACTTGAACTGATGTAGTCAATGCATGACGAGAGTACGGCTTTGTATTTGATGGTGAGTGCATTTTTTTCAAATGTCAAATTTCAAAGATCACAAAACAGCAGGAGCACACACAAACACACGCCAAACAATATATTATCACTAGTATTATTATTATTATACTGCCATAAATATTATGCAACGAATAGTAAATCCCAACCAAAGTGAAAAATGTTGAAATTTTTTAAGTGTTTTATCGTTAGATTTATAGACCAGTGTACTCGCATAAGTGGGTGCACACTGAGAATCTGGAAGATTTTCTGAGGAATCCACGTCATCGAATATACTATATATAGTCTATGCAAAATGTCCACTGTATATATTTGGCCAAATTCGTTTCTACATCCCTATTTGTGATCGTCATATCCTGTATATATTTATATATTATATCAGTTTTTCTTGGATACTTTTAAGCTCTTTCATCAATTACATTGTTCAGTTCATTTTTTTTGCCGATGAAACATATATAAATATATATACTTTGCAGGATCTCGTTCTGCTCTAATGCTGTTACGTTTTTCCCTGAAGCCATTGTAATAAAAGAGAGGGATAACAAGAGATGAGCTGGTGCTCAGTCAAGCAGACAAAGTCTTCAAGAAACTGCACAGTACACTACGTGTGTGTATGTGTGTACACATTAAACAGGTGTAAAGTGAATAAACTCGCTAATACCTTGGTACGTACATTTAATCATCGCATTGTCCACCAATACCATATATACGATACGATACATATGCAGTCCAACTATTGTTTTATGTCTTCATACATATACTTTTAATGCATATGTACATATAGATTCATCTCATATCTCAATCCATAACGGATCTCATTCCTCATATATACATACAGATATAAAATTCCCACGATCATGGCAAAATCCACTGTGAAATGTTTCATGGAAGAAGTATACATGTAGAAATGACAGTTCTAAAAAATCCTACAGGAAAATCTTTATATATATAAATACTATAAGATAATATATCTCTGTACTTTTTTGAGCAAATTGTACGAATTTATACAGGAGACGAAGGTACACCGATTGAAATTTCAAAGCCGCATATCTATATAATATACAAAAGTCTCAACTCCGCGGATGTATTGAAATTCATGAAATGTTTGTCACTGTCTTTCTTTATGAGCCATTCTATACATTACGAATTACATATTGTAACTATTGTGAGTAATTTAATATGAAAATGATTTGTATGGGAAATCAAAAACAAAGGCTAGTAATTTGTTTTACAGCCATCCAAATGACTCCCTGTGTCGTAAATAGTTATATGAATAATTTTTGTACATTCCCTAGATAAATGTCAAGTAAGTACGCAAAAGTACAAGAGGAAATAATAATTAAAGGAAAGAAATTATCACATGGACATGTAGACCCACTTGGAGATTTTGTAAAATGTGTCGGCGTTTAGTTACACAGTGGACGTTTCTCTTCTTGTTGTCCATCGTAAGTTGCGTTTGTTTTCATCATATTAATAGCAATACAAAAGCCACGATTGATTTTTAAATAAAAATAAAATATTTTGTTATTCTTGTTGTTTGTTGTGGATTTTAAATATATAGTTCCAGATAATTTGGGCACATCACTGTGATGATCCAGACGGTCCATATAAGAAATTGTCAAAATGTAACTCAAACAAAACTCATTTTTGTTACAATCTCGTCGAGGATTTGAGTAGTTTCTCATGTCGATGTACTTCGGATGCAACCTGTAAGGAACCCTGTGGAATCAATATATTTCGAGCTTGGAGTTCAGAAGAAGGGAGTTGGGTGAAGAAAATCCGGAAAGCGGATCGGATTCCTCATGTCCCACTCAAAGACTACGCGACTTGTGCCAAAGTCCCAGGGAAAGTGGAGCTCCCACATCGCTCTCCATACACAATGTGCATGTGCAATGATCACTACTACTCCTATGGTTTCAATATGATGGATGAGTACAATATGAGGAATTTCTCCAAAGTATTTCGACTTCGACTTCGTTTTGAAAAACCCAAAATGTACGTGCTGAGTCCAGAACATTATCAAAAGAATTTACCATACATTGCCCTATCTAATTTCACATATCGGAATTGTACGACAGTGAGACAAGGGGAGTCCTATCAATCTCCAGGGATCTTAGGAACGGATTGGTGTAATATATCATATTGTCAAGAAAATAGTCCATATGGTCGAGATCGACCGGATGCTCGGTATCGTGTCATGAAATGTGCAGAGTCCTGCACTTGCTTCCTTGAACCTTCAGCGGAAATCCTGAAAAAACAACAAGTCCGGAATAAATTGATTGAATTTCAAAGGAATAAAAGTGTGGAGGATCAAGCAGATGAGGAAATAAAAATGGAACGAGAGGACATCAAAGACAAAGAAACAACAGAACAACTGGACCAACAAGACGAAGCGAAAGATGAAACCAAAAAAAATTCTCCTAACAGTACAGTAGCAGTGGTGGCTCAGAATTGACATATATAGTTTATTTGTAAATCAAAAATCAACACATCTTAGGAAAAAATGAAGTGCACAGATTTACTATTATACGATTTGTAGTATAAAAACATGTTTATTTATTTTATTCACAATATACCTAATCCAAATCCAAATTTTGGTTTTAAATTTCAATAAATTTACATATATATGCTGTGGATATTCTTTTGTCTATAGAATCGAATTACGTTTTATGATGCATATGTGAGCTGTGAAGAGAAAGTATTTACCATGTGATCCCTATACATATACATACACATATTATACATATATGCAAGCATAATTGAATGAAACGATAATATATTATGTATATAACAAAAAAAATATAACAGGTGTTTTTTTGAAAATAAATGCTCTTTCTTTGTTTTCTTTTGTGATGAGTATTACTAGTACGTTCACTCATTCTTCTTCAGGAAGTTGAGGATCCTGTGGGAATAATTTGACGATAACTTGCTCATCTCTTCGTTGAAAAAGTATTTCACCTGGAAAATCCAAAATGTGATGTTTCCTGGCTCTCAATAGAAGACCCACCAATTTATTACTGATGACCACGTACATATTGAAAAGTACGCCAAATTCAATGTGAACAGTCCCATCATTTTGAGTGAGACCATACTCTTTGATGAGGGTACAAAGTTCTTGAATTTCCTTGCCAATATGACTGTCCGCTTTTTTCCCTCTTGCTTCCGTTTTACTTCCCTCTGGAGGTCGTCCATATCTGAAAAATAATTCATTAATTACATATATTTAATAACTCTCATAAATGTACTGCGGCTATTATTTGCTCTAAATAAAAGAAAATAAGGAATTTTAGTCAAGAAAAAGATTTTCCATTTTGCATATATATAATATATACCTTGGGTCGTCTTTACTGATAGCAAGTTGTCCATGCCAATTTGCATTGGCAAATGGATTTCGCTTTTGCGACGCTAAATGACTCTCAGCTTTCTTCTGAAACGTATTCACACGATCCGATAGGGCACAATTCCCGTAAATTTTAATCAATTCTCGTGCTGGTTTAAATTCTTCTACTTCCACGTCCATAATGATTCCGTTATGATAATTGATATAGGATTTTCCAAAATCAGAAGATTGTAATGTGTAATTATATTACTTTAAACTTTATTCTGTGTGGAATGATGTCAAATGTAATCCAAACTTTAGATGTTGTTGGTATAATATAGTTGTACGACGAGCAAAACAAGACTAAGGACACTGCAGAAAACTTTAAGCTCTGAACGAGACGACGACTCAGACTAAAATAGATTTCTGATTTCTGTTCTCACTTAAATTACTACAAACAAATGGGACGCCTATACACAGTGCACACACACAGAGAAAACCATAATAGTTAAAAAAAAAGTTCACCTTTTTGGCACCTACACACACCCACGCACGCACATACATTTTAAATCATTTTAGTTTTTTACTTTACTTTCAAAAGTTTTATAATTTCCAACTACATATATAGCTTAATAGCGGAATAATTGAGCGTGCAGAAATATGTGAGTTGCAAGCCTGAGTGATGGTCTCTCGCATCTCGTACATATTATATGAGCAAGAAAAAATGAGTGAAACTAACAATAAACATAGTTATTAAAATTAAAACTGTTATAATAAGACACATAATAAATCCTTATTTATTTACCCATTATCAGTAGCTGATAATCAGTTCGCCGCCCATCGCATTTTCATTTTTTCGTTTTCACCAAAAAAAAAACGTGTTCAATATACCTTTTGAATAGTTTGTAAAAAATAATATAACAGTTTTATATAACTGAGTCTCAGTTGTAATCTCAACTTAGAATTCTTAACACATATGACATTAACAATCTTGGAGATTCAACTGCTTGCATGGATGTAACTACGACGTAAAATGTTTGATAGTTTTTGGAGTTATATACTAATAGTAAGACATATACCAAAGTAATAATTTTCATTTTTATTCATAATTCACAACTGAACTTGAAGTGGAAACGGGATGAACAGAGAGCCACAACACATATTTTTAAGAAAAAGAAAGCCAAGTTCATTTTTTCCCTCTTGTATATATACTTTGTAAATTTTTACTGCTGAACTTATCCAAGCACAAAATATGCTATGAAGCAACGTTTAAAAAGCAATTGGAGTTGTGCATAGAATAACGGGTCATAGACGTATTTTCACTTTTTTGCATATTAATATGCAGAAAGACATGGGCTATTTTATACAACAAGTTAGAAATTTTTAAAAAAATTGCAAATATTTTTAATTAATTTACAAACTTTAGTTAAATTCAAACAAAATATATGGTGATTTCTTTCTTGTGATTTTTCGAATTACAAAATCATAAGAAACGCCGTGGCGCCAAAAAGGCCAAAAAGAAAAACTCGAATATCTTTTAATCTAGATCGACGTCTATGACCCGTTATTTTATGCACAACTCCAATTATTTTTATATTATGATTTGGAATGTTGATTTTGATGAGCTATGAGAACTATTAAGTAGAGAAGTATACGACGATGGAATTAAATTATTTGAACAATAAGTGTATCACTCTATAGTACTTTTGGACAGGGGAGTCTCTTGTTTGTTGAAATTCGTATCATGACCTAGGCCTTTGGGAAAACTAATCTGCCATTATTTATTACATGTGATTCAAAATGACAGGAGAGAGAGAGAGAGAGAATACACAAAAATATGAGTTTTGAGCTCATTCGAGTTATATATATGTGAGTAAAGAAACAGGCAGAAACGACTTCTCATTTGTATCTACGCAGTGATTTTTGTCTGTGCACATGAAAAATTCAAGCATGTGTGACCTTTACTTACATATACGTACTGTTTTACGTTAGGCTAGGTTCATTATAGAGAGCAATTCTTTTACGTTTAAATTGACTAAATTAATTAAGAAAGGTCTGTCGATTCGTATCAAAATGTGTATACTTTCTCTTGATAAGATTTCAGATCCATATATATATATATATGCAATGTATATTATGCATGTACCATTATAATTACTTGAATTATAAAATCAAAATACGCAAGGACAACAAGCAACAGGACAAGATTATAATTTTTTTTTATAGTTTTCCATTCGCTATACAACAAAGTAGACAAACGTCCTCTAATAATATTTTTCAGTTTTTTTCAGTAAGTTCAATGTACTGAAAATTGAAAATTTGAATACAGATATGAGTTTCTCAACCAAACAAAGTTGTGCATTCTGCACTTTTGTAATGCAATACAAGATTGAAGTATATCTTAAGATTCAGTATAATGAATTAATGAAGCGCATGTCAACTTTTCGAGTTAACAGTGTCAACTTGACACAGACTTTTTGGGAGTGTCAAGAGTAAGAAGTATGCATTTCTTTCGTCTTGGATTTACATGACAGTAACTTTGCACATAACTTTCACAATTTGGGTTGACAAAGTGTGTAATTAAACGTGTAATACATAAAAACTAAGCTTGTTTATTATGCTCATAAGGGTGGATGTACACAAAGTTATTGCTGTAGTGTAGTTGTTGTGTACGGTAAGTTATCTGTATAGATATGTTTTAGTGTATACACAAATGACATGATTACTGTTCAAATGAAGCATCATATAAATGTAAATCCATAGTGATTCCTATTGGACATTTGATATACACGCTTAATACTTGTCTGAACTTGGTCAAAACTGACAATTACTTAGCTTCTTCACACCACTAACCTCATTTATCCATATAGGAATTCCTTTTGCTTTTGTGAATAAAAACTTGCCACCTTTTCCATTCCAACTTTCAGTTAGTTTACCTGTGTACATTGTTGGGATATTTCCTCATTTATTTCATTACCCACAAACATTGAAATATAAGACCGTGAAGAGTTGAAGAGGATTCTGAAAATATGGACAACGTATTTGTTTTTCTAGTGTTAAGTGTTGTTGTGCCATGGATTTCAGGAGAAACTCTGATCATTTACGAGCACGTTGGGAGACAGGGTAAGAGCAGAAAGGACAAAAATATATACACACTGTCGTTTAATTATGAAGTCAGTTAAAAATTCTATATAGATTAATAATAAATATGGAATTTCTTATATATATAGGTGATTCGTTGCAAATGACTGTTGAATCATGTACGGCCTTCCCAACAAAGTTAAGCTGGAATGACAGAGTTTCGTCAGTTGACAATGGTGGAAAATGTATCACTTTACACGAAAATAAGGATTGTACAGGAAGATTTATTGACCTTCTCCCGGGTGATGGGAACCAGTACGATTTGTTCACAGCAAAGTTTGACGATATCAGTAGTTCTGCCAGTCCTTGTACAAGAGATTATCGAGGAGCATACGGTAATCAACTCTCGTACCTCAATTTCCAATAACTGCTCAAATAATTAATAAATAATAATAGCTGTGCATGATAAATGTTCTTTGTTGTGTACCTTTGCAGTTGAGGAGGGAGATTACTATATTGAGAGTGCCGAAGATGAATCTGTAAGCTTTGCTAAAGGAAACGTTCAAAATTTCAGTACATTTTTAGCATAATTAAGTATATAGGTTATACATCCAATTGAACTATTCATAATTTAACGTTGTATAGGCTCTCACAACTCAACCACAATCTGCCGGAACTCTCGTATCTCGTGTGATACTGGAAGATGCTGTGGACACGAAAACACAAGTTTGGAGTATTGATAAAAATCGTAAGTCTGTCACCTCTATTTGAACCATAACGAGGTTCAAATTCATATACGTATATGTACTGACTTTGTGAAAATCTTTTTCAGCTACTTCTATGAGAAATAACGGCTACTACATTACATCCAAAGTTCATCATGCTAACGTCGTTTCAACCAATATAAGATCATCAGGTGGTCCGAAAAATATATGGCATTTCCTTCCAGGTACAGAAAAACACAGACGCAATGGAATTTAATAAAAATCGGATACAAATACAAGGTACTAATTCAGAAACTAATCAAATCTCATCAATCTATCTTTACAGGGATCGGAGGGAAAATGATGATTTATAGGCACACCCCAAGGGGTGGAAACATGTGCCTTAAAAATGCCGGATTCGGAAATCAAGTGACAGAGACATTTTGTGAAAATAATAGTAGAAGCCAACAATGGATACTCCGAAAAGTGGATGATCCACAGTAATTTATTGATGAAATAGATTTCCTTTTAAAAAATCAACAAGACCTACATTATTTAAATAATCCTGTACCAACAATTCATTTTGATATGCTGAAAGCATATATTGTCATATAAAGTAAAATTATAATTATTTATAATAAACAAGTGTACAATAAAATGATATTTCATGAAGAAGTAAACGGTGTATAGTTAGATAAGTCAGCTGAAATATACACAGATTCATTATTTGATATAAAACATTTCAGGTTTTTTCCTCACAAGTCCCGTGATCAGATTAATTCGTAAAAGGTGATTGGTTCCTAGTCAAACGTTCTTAAAATATCCACTGCAATGGTTCCGTTTGAATGTGCATCTGAACGGGATGTAGCTGTTGTTCTTTGGGTACTTCCTCTTCAACTATCACCTCTTGGTCCTGCTTCTCCTTTGAATTCCCTCCTGTGGTTTTTTTTGCTCGATGTACATTTTTGAGGTGACGATTCAGTCGGTATCTCGTGTAAAATTTACTTTGGCACAAATGACATTCATGTGGTCTTTCCCCGGAATGACTTCTCCTGTGTAATACCAAATCATATGCTCTGACGAAACTCTTGTTACAGTCCATACATTGATGAGGTCGAATTCCGAGGTGCATCTTGGTGTGCAAACGCATTTGGCCTTTCGTCAAAAATCTTTTCCCACAAATCTCGCATATTTGAGTTTTCTGTTAATTCTCAAACAAAATAAATATCATTCATCATTTACATGATTCCCTCATGGGTCATAGTCTAACTTCTAGATCTAGACCATCTACTATCAATAACAAAAATTATTATTCTTTGGTAATTGCTTACAAAAACTTCATCATGGATTTTCATGTGATTGTAGAGGTTTGTTCGTTGTGCAAAAGCTCGTCCACAGGTCCCACAGAGATGCGATTTCTGATCGGTATGTAGAACTTCATGCGTCTTCAAATAGACTAAACGATCAAAATTCTTTCCACAAATATGACATAGGAAGCTTCCAAGTCCTTCCCCTGCAAATGAACATTTTATCCATCGAATAAAAATCAAGGAGGATTTGTACAGAAAAAGTAGGAAAGAACACATATATGTGTTATATATAAGATATATATAATAATTTTATGTACCTAAATGACGTTGCTTGATATGAACAAGAGCACTATCTCTAGTTTTTAAAATATTTGGGCATGCACTGCACTGAAAGTTTCCTGCTTCTGTTTTACTAAATTCAATTCCTCCAAACATAAATTTCCCATCAGCTGTCTTTGTAACAACACGGCGAGTATGAGAAGGGGCTACAGATTTCGGTTTCTTTGGTGGTTTTCCTGCTTTCCTAAATCTCATCCTAGTTTTTTTGGTCACCACACATTTAACATCTCCCCCCAATTCAACCGTATTGTCGATTAACATTTCATGATGATTTTCTCCAGGTTCCCCTCCGTCGCTTCCATCATCCGCTGAGGTTGAGTCAATATTTTCAATTTTAGTATCAAATGATGATGAGAGTGTGGATGTTTTGATAATACAAGTCTCCCGACGTCCCTGTATCAAATTGTTTGTTGGTCGGGAGGACGAGGAGAGGGTACTTTTAATACAACTCACTGGTACACTACTACAAGTACTGTCTTCCACATTATCATGATCCGGATCATTTGAAATCGGAGAAAAGACAATTTCTTGACAGTCATCAGAGACAGTCGATTTGATGATGGGTAATCCCAATATAAGATTTCTCACATTTCCAACTCTACGATCAGTCACATTCTTTTCACTGTTCACAATATTCTTCTTTTGTTTTTGATGAATATTTTGTACTTTAATACGAAAGCTTTTAACTAATAATTGAATTTCATTCTGAATTCTTTCTATCTCTGTCTCAAAGTTAACTAAACCCTCAACTATAGTAGTACAATCTGCACAAAATGGCAAGCATTCTTCAGAAAAGTCAAATTTCCATTCGGAATTCTTCCCATGATCTTTTGGTGTCGTAATATTCAAGTGATTGCAAAAGGTGTAAAATATTTTGTGTGCTTTGATAAAATCGGATGTACTAATGTTAATTTTGTCTGCTGAATCCGGTTGTTGATTTTCTTCATCAGATGATGGAATTTCACATTGTAAATCGCAAAGTATACAGGGCCCCATGTCTCCTTTCTGTATATAAGAAAATAATACAGAGACAGACATCAATATGTATACTTCGCTATAAACGGTTAAAAAATATCTGTCACATCATATTATATTTACTTGTGTGTGTAAGATACAAGGAATAATAAATAAATAAATGCTTAACACTTTATTAATGTATGAACAGATTTTACCTTTTGTAAAGTGATTGAATAAGTTCCAAATTATTGTCCGTAGTCAGCTAAATATTAGTAAATATTCCCAATTTAGTAGCTTTTAATTGCGACCCAACTTTATTATTGGTCTTGATAATTTTTTGAAAACAAGCAAGTACAAATTTCACTTGACGCCATAAATTTCAATGGTCCAAAAAATTCCTTGCATGAGTCAATCAGATGGAATTCTGTTATCTCTGTCTTTCCTAATTTTACAACAAAATAAACTATTAAAGATTCATTAAGTTGTTATTGGGAAGAAAATTATGAAAGTCTGAATCGTAGTTCTTTTTTTAAATTACTTTAGTATCCACAGACATTTACAGTTTTACATTTGATAAAACCTTAGCTACAAGTTGCAACCCACTAAAAGCCCTATACTCAAACTTAAATTCATGCAGTTTAGCACACACATATCTCGCTACAAAATAGAAAATTTAGACTAACTACAAGAAGGATAATTCATGAAATTGTGCAGTAGTAAAATTGAGTTTTGTCGCAAAACTTTTGTGAACAACGTAACTGTGGTAAGTAAAATTTTCCCATTACAATTTATATGTATCATGTAAGCTTAAAAACAAGGACATACGTTTAGTTTTTATGGTGTTGAATTATACTGTCTTTCTGTCTGTCTTTACTATAAGGACAAAAAAATTAAGTATAATATATTTAATTTCTTATTTGTTTTATATTGTTAGGCGTAACAGAATATGATTGATGAGTATTTCAAATTACTTTCCACATCCCCGGAGAAGAAATGAGTGCACCCACGAAAATTGAGAATATTAACGCCAATGTTGGCAAAGGTGGAGATGGAATACAGTTGAATTCATTGTCGTCGTCGCTGTCGACGAAAGACAATACAATATCACAAGGAACCATTAATAATACTGCAAGTAGTATAAAAATAGAGACAAGTAAAAATGACGTATCTAAATCGAATTTGGATAAAGAACCAGCAGTATCAACTGTACCACCAAAACCACCTATAAAAAAGTCTCCTCAAGATTACATCTTTGGGAAACTTTTGGGTGAAGGCAGCTTTTCATCTGTAAGTTAACAAAAGTATCATGACAAGTTTTCATTGAACCTCATAATTTGCAGAATATTGTTTGTCGTTAATATTTTGAAATGGCAAGTGAGAATAATGTGTGTTTAATCATCTAATTTCTTATATATAGGTGTACTTAGCAAAGGATGTAAAAAGTCACCGAGAGTATGCAAGTAGGTCAAATTAAAACAAACTGTAGTACTTATTAGGGATTATTAAACTAGAATGATGTAAAAGTTACATTCAAACTAATGAAATAGTTTTCCTTCAACAGTAAAAGTATGTGAAAAAAAGTTTATCCTGAAGGAGAAAAAGGCTGAGTCAATTCAAAGAGAAAAGGAAGTCATGACCATTTTGTCCAAAAACCCATCAGACGTTGCTCCATTTTTTGTTCACCTTTCTGCAACATTCCAAGATTCAGAGAGACTCTGTAAGTCACTCAATCAAATCAAGTTAACCAGGTTGATCCTAAAATTCTTTATTATATAAATATGCATAAACTAATACTTGTAATATTTAATATGGTATTTCTAGACTTTGTAATGACATATGGTAGTGGTGGAGAACTCTTAAAGTTGTTAAGTACTCATGAAACATTTGACATGGATGTTTGCCGATTTTACGCTGGCGAGATTCTTCAAGCACTTCGTCATTTGCACAGTTTGAAAATCATACATCGCGACTTAAAACCTGAGAATGTCTTACTAAATCAGCATGGGCATATACTTCTGACGGACTACGGATCAGCAAAAATCTTGCCAGCTTCCAATCCTCCAGAAGAGTCATCCGTGAAGGAAACGACGAAGGCTGCTGATGCTGGAGAAGAAAATCCCACGGGTTTGTTTAATAGAGTAGTAGTTGTATGTTGTGAGAGTTATAGTATGGTGTAAGTAAATAATCAATATGGTTTTGCTCAAATTACTCCTAGAAAAAAATTATAATTTTCTAGAATGCATTGTGAGTGGTTACTATATTTTGTTCATTTTCCGAGTACTATGATTTAATGATTATATTTTGTGTATGAAATTTAGGTGATAATAAGCAAAATGGTGAACCGAAGAAGCGGACAAGGCGTAATAGTTTTGTGGGCACTGCTCAGTACGTCTCACCGGAAATTCTACATGGGAAATATTCGGCTGTCGGACCTCCAGCGGACCTTTGGGCTTTTGGTTGCGTTATTTACCAATTTCTAACGGGTTCATCCCCTTTCAATGGACCGTAAGTTAAAATAGTTAAATTAAATTGAAATGCACACCTACTCACTAATACATATATAAAACATTGTATTGTATAAGTACATCCTTTTTGTTTCCATTTGTGTACAAAAGAATGATTTTTTTACTTTCAGGAATGAGTTTTTAATTTTCCAAAAAATAACAAAACTGGAGTACAGCTTCCCTTCTGGTTTCGATTCCACAGCTCAAAAACTAGTTGCCAGCTTACTTGTACGTTTAAATAATTAAAAAATGCAAGAAACTACTTTATTTCACTATACTGCATAAATTAAAAGGTAATTATGAAAACTATTTGATTTGAAATCCATATAAATTTCCAGATGTTAGAGCCATCCGAGCGACTTGGATCAAACGACACCGAGCCTTACACTTCGATTCAATCCCATGAATTTTTCAGCGGTATTAGTTTAGATGAGCTTTACAATCAACCTCCTCCGAAAATTTGGCCTTCTCCTCTTCCAAAAGTCCCATCATCAACTCTAAGTCAGCGATCCAATGTAAATAAATGTCAACTTTTGTTTTCTACAATATTTATATTTCATGTGTGGAGTTCCATATAGCTCTAAAGCAATCTCGTGTTATTTTTTTCTATTCATTTTATCCAGGTTCCTGATAATTTAGAGCCCGGTTTTAATCCTAGAGTGATTGCAGAACGAATTCTAAGAAGCGATGGAGATTTCCCCATGGCATGGGGTAGTGGTAATTCGGACAGTGCAGGAGAATTGTTTTTAAATGATCTGAAACCAGAACAAGTAACATTAAAAGTAGATCTTCCTAATTCTAAAAAATCCGAGTCTTCTAATAATGACGCTGGCGTCCGCAACGACAAATCTGATCCTTTGTCTAATAAAAATCCACCTACACGTTGCTACTGCTGTTGATTGTTCATGTTACTAATTTACAATAACATATGACTAATGTTTTACACTTATAAGGATTAATAATACATTATTCAAACTCGTATTTCCTATCCAGATCACTGACCTCAGACGAGACGACTGTTTTTTTTTTGAAAAGGGCATTATATCTAATATTTGGAAAATACGATTTTGAATAGATATCTAATTCAAAAGATATTACATTTTTTTAAAGCAAAAAAATCATTGCCATCTGCACTTATCATCCTATTACCTTTAACTTATACTAGATATTTGAAATATGTAGTTAAACAAAAGTGAAGACAATTATTGAAATTAGCAATACATCGAAAGTCCTATATTATATTAAAGTTAAGCAGACTTTAATTTTGTAGGTATATGTTACAATAAGTGTACCTACCGGTAATTGGTCCTTTACATTTTGTTCTAGACGAGTAGTTCTGTTGTAGCTGCGTGTTTACATTTCTATGTACATATTTAACAAAACCAAGTCATGAATTCTATAATATATATGTAACGTAGTAGTTATTATAACCAAGTTATTTATCGCGCGTTTATTATTTTATTATTATTTATGCATAATATGAATGTAATATATATGAATTTTTAATATTTTGTTGTTAAAAAATGTAGGTATACTCTGTAGTATGTTTTCCCTAATAATTTATTATTTATATATGTTACTTGTACGAGTCATGGTTTTGTAAAAACAAAGTTTTACTAACACAGCTTGATGATTAAGGCCAAAACTTTGACGGTAAGTACCTCAAGTATCTACAGTGTAGATTCTACACACATTAGGATTTTATCCTTTTTAAAAAGTATATATTCTCGCAATTAACACTGTACTTTTTTGAAGAAATGATTAATATGCAAAAGTAATTGCTTGATTTCACAATCATTACTGACTTTAAATATATTTATTATTACCTTAAACGTGAAACGGAGTGTTGTAGCTATTGAAATTGAAATGTATTAAACATTTGAAACGAAAAAAAAAAGTAAATGTTCCATACAGTGGGAAAGGAAATGCTCATGCCAAACAATCGTAAATGTTAAGGACTTGAGAATTTTGTGAGTACTATATATAGTTTAGATAAAATATTATTTATAAAGACAGCGTTACTGTTCAGTACCAATTCTAATGCTGATTGGTTATTCATCAAGATTAAACTATAATAATAATTTATGACTTATTTTAACCCCACATAAAATAAATAAATAAAATAAAGCGCTAAATGAGAATTATTAACATTAAATTTGAGGGGCGTCACGTAAATCTTGATTTATTCAACAATTAATGAGTAAGTACCTAAATTTTGTACTATGTATATGCATAGAGTTCATGAAATTGGTGTAGTTCTATTTACTTGGAATTCAGAACTGCTTGGAGCTCCTGTTTTTCTTCATCTCGTACTTTTTTGTCGTACGCTGCGTACTGCAGGCCCCATTTCCGGCAAGCATTCTCATACAGGTGGTTCCTTGCTATGATTTCCTGTTCACAGTGTTCGGTTTTCAAATGTTGGCAAGCATGTTTATCCAAGCAAGCAATTATGGATGTCAAGACACCCAAGTTGCAATCGTCACGACTTTTCTCTGCATCACCTAACCAAAAATTAATAGCCATTTCTGTTTTGCCTCATTTTTTGAATAAAAGTCTGCAAAAGTACTCAAAAACTGAACACGGATACATATAATGTAATTGAAAAATCCGCCTTTTCAAGAATCAGGTACGTATTAGTTTGTTCTGGTGCAAGCTGCAACAGCAGTTGGACAACAGAAGCACACTTCTATAGATTTTGATGGAATTGATTAATCTTTTTAATTTGAAAACTTACAATCAGCTTGAGTTGCGTTTTGGCTGCATCGCAAAACTTCGTTGCATTCGCCATTAACCCCAGAGCCCGTTTCGTCTGTTTCCGTTTCTGTATTTTCTGTTGAGTTTCCATTGAGTAATTCGGTGGGAGGTTGTGAAGTAGTAATACCTCCTGCTCGGGAAAATGTGACCAAATTAACACACAAGAAAATGGCAATCAGTTGAATCACAATGAAATATGCACGCTGACTTGAATTCTTTTTGTTTTTGTTTTTAGAAAACTTGGATGCCATACTCGGTATAGAATGACTCACGTACTTTAATTATTTTATTTATTTTATACTTGTTGCTTATTTAAAGGTATATGATGCTGTTCAAAATGTAGGTTTCTGGTTAAACCTTTATTCTATACCGACTGCTGTAATGATTAAGTAACGACTACATTATGCCAATTTCTGCATACCACATGTAATATATAATGTATATTATATAAATCATTTCTCATAAACGTATATGTAAAGTATAAGTATGAATTTTGTTAGGAAACATGAAAACTACATAGTAGTTTTAAACTATAGATAGATACATAAGGGATATAAATCACAAAAGTTTTATTGGGCAAAGAACTTCAACTTAACTCAGACTTACAATGGGAAATTCAAGCACACAATTTAATCTTAGGAGAATAATAAATGGCATACGCATTAAATTCTATTTACTTTTTCGAGACAATTGTAAGGGGTCGTAAAAAAAGTCAAAATATAGAATGTTTTGCTTGTGAACTTTCACACATGCATTTCACGACACATTAAATTCATTATCTATTCAACAAGTACAGTTGAATTTTTGCACTCAACCAACAAACAGTCAAATGCCAAATCTTTCTAATAATCAGTCAACTTGTTTCACACCTTTCCAAATAGACATCTGCCTCTTGAGGATTCGATAATATCGAATCGATATTCACAAAAATATTAAATAGAACATATTAAACCCTTTTACCATGTTTAATGTATTTTCCTTAAAATGTGGCTACAGAGATCTGTAATAACTTATTACTAATAAGGCTGCAGATATGTGATGATGACCCTCGTCTTCGTGTGTCAAAAATCATGGTATATACTCGGGTTCTCATTGCATATGCTTTTTCTGCGGCCCATCACTATATATTATATGAACTTATTTCCTTCTCCTGTTCGTCCTGCACTCTTTTCATTCGTCACTAATCCCATAGTAAGTACAAATGTCACAATATGCGAATGCCACTACCTCAAAATTCCAAATGCCTATTTGAAAAATCAAGTAGCCAACAAAAAAACTGCAAACATTTAATTTCTGGATGAGCGAATATAAGCAAACAAAACTTTTATAGTCTCAATCTCATTAAGAATCTTTTCTATCACTTACCACAAATTCATACGTAAGTACATCTCTTTCCCGTATTTACATTAAATCTCTTGCTTGAGAAAAGGGAGGAAGGAAATGAAACCTATTATTACTCAAAAATATATCTGTATTTTGTGAACCCTTATTATTTATGGTTAGGGTATACTCAAGGTCTTTTCAGTCAGGTTGACCTTTCATTTAACCAAGTTGTTATAGTAAAGACGTTGACAAACGGAGTATAGTATAATTAAACAATTTTCCTTTTGATGGAGTTGAGAGCAGTGGTCGTTGACCTCAAGTCATTGCCCGACTCCAGAATTTTAATTAATAATTATATGGTAGGCACTATATCTAGCTATGCTATATGCTATCGATTATAATCGTAATCAAATCACGATTGTAATTACTACGTGGTCGAGTGCTTTTTTGGAAAACGAGATTGTTCGTATCAGTGTGACTGTTAACTCTCGTGATAAAGGCAAAGTGTGTAGTACTGTAGTGTAAATGGCATTTTGTACTATTCAGTTTTCTCCAGATGCTCGAAAAAGTCTTGGAATAACTCTAACAGTCCTGACGGCTTTGCAAGTATACAGTCAAATAGACATATGGAATTTGTTAATTTATATGATCGAAAAAACTGATTAGAAATTGAATTATGTTTTACATTTTATTTTAAAATTTATTTAAATATAGACTCTCATAGGGATTTCCATACTTGGATGTGGCCTTCATTTCGTCCTAAATTTGGAATGGAGAACATCTGTCATTGCAAATTATTATAATTTATCTATCCTGGGAATTACAATTCTTGTCGTGGCGAGTCTTATAATATTCATACATTTTTGTGCCTCAAAAATATTTTATGATTCTGGTAAAGACGAAACTCGGTGAGATCAAATACATTATGTCCATATGTAATTGTTGCTGAATTCCATGTATAAAATGGGTTTCATTGCATGCCTGTTTTCAGGAATCGATTTGTATGTCTTTTGTTCCCTTTGATTGTCTCCTTTCTCTGTCTAACAATTCTTGAATTCGCATTAGGACTCAGCTGTAAAATACATCATGATTTAAACATTGAACATTTCCGGGTAGGTGTATAGAACTCAATTTGTGCATGCTTAGAACTTTTTTGCACAAACATTGAACCGACAAGCAGTACTTACATGAAATATTAAATTTGCAGGCGGGTATTATAAAAGGCATTACAGAGTACTCAACGAATCCCAAAGTGAAAGAAAATATGGACCGTTTACAATCTGAAGATGAATGTTGTGGGGCGGATAGTTTTCTAGACTGGGCAGAAAATGATTGGGTGCCCCCAATTTTCAATCCGCTACTCAATGCCAAAACTGAGCCATACGAGAAATCTGTTTATTATCCATGGAAAATGTCTCCTCTAAGTCCTCCAGAGTCGCATTCGAATAAACAAAACGTTCATAATGATCCCTTCAAAATTGAAACAACAACAATAGACATTTCACAGTATAAAATTTCATTCCTCCTTATATATATTATATATACACCCTATGTACTTTTACTGCGTTGGCTGTCAACAATCCAGATCTTGAACTTTTAATACAATACTATATATAGATTGGATGGTTTTTCTCGGAAACCCAGAAAACTAGTGAGATATCGTCGGAATAAACGGAAATTTGCCAATTTTGATGATGATGATGAGGATAAAGGAAATGGACGATTATGGGTTGTTCCATGGTCTTGTTGTTCCGTCAATTATTACGAAGTAAGACGATTCATTGGTTATAATAATTAGTGGCATAATGCCCCAGAATTGTTCCATTCAAAGACAGAAGTAGAAGTAGACAAATCTTTGTAGGGTAAAATTATATTATACTTTTACGTAATAATGCGTATGTATATATTTGAAGGGTCCCTGTATTCATGACTACGTGACACAAAGGAACATGGTCGTTGACCTACATGCAAAAGATTCTTGGAATGGAGAAAGTTTGTACCAAAATGGATGCTCTTCATCACTCAAAACTACTTATAATCTCTATTTGAAAGCTGCTCTCATTTTATTTTCAATCTCTTTCATTAACCAAGTAAATCATATTCAAGAATTTACATATATTGAGCATAATGTGAATGCGAAAAGTTTTCTAACTACATACTTTATATGAACATAATTTATTCTTACAATTATTAATGTTATCTATTTATATGTACACACATGCATTTCAGTTGATTATACTAATTTCTGGACGTTACCTTCAAACGAGTGTGGCAAGCATTGATTTGTATAATAGAGAAGATAATTCTTCACCCGGATATCTTTTAGCATGTAGTTGGTTTGGTCATCCTCATAATATTCAAAATCCGTTCAGATACAAGCAAACACAGACCTTCAATGAGAGACAATACTTGAATTTGGACATGGAGAGTGATAATAATAATGTGGAATCCAAATTGGAGGAGACGGATTCATCGAATTATTTGGAAAAAGCTCAAAAGCTTATAAATAAACATAAACGGCGAGTGAAGATGAAATTGAAAAGGACACTACGACGAGAACCTTTACTACAGGAATATGAAGATTCAGGAGATGATCAAAATAGCCATCGTAAATCCTCCGGGCTCTCAAAATACTCCCTTATTAACAGCGACGACTGATGACGACGATGGACGAGGAGACGAACATGACAGCAATAATGCTATTATTAATCTCAATAGTGTACTAAAAAATGAAAAGAGATTTAGAAGGAAGAATAAAAAGACAAAACTCAGGAAAAACCAACCACAGCTTGAACAGATTTAATAAAGATATTTTTCATTTATGTTTTTTCCGTCGTATACTCGTATACATTAACTTAAATTGAGCAGAGGCATTAAATAAGTTTAAATAAGTTTTCATTCATTCTAATTGCATGATTTGACAAAAGTACAAAAGGCTATTCATGCATATCGTAAGGAATTCACAAGGCTTGACATTGACATTTCTTCAGTCTTATACTATTAAATAAATGCCTACTTATATGCACAAGTTTTTTTCATTTCACACATGTTACAAAGTCTATATGCTAACGCAAAAGTAACTAAATATACAATTTGAAAGCATTTTATTAGTTGAGACTTTGAGACGAATCTAAATTTTAGATTTTAGATATGATTTTGCATGCCGTTTTTTTCTACACATATACATTATAAAATTTTATTTAAATCTTTACAGGGACATTACAATAAAATTGATATCAGACGATATTTTGTGATAGCGGTAAAAATTTGTGAAAATGGGCTTCAATGAATGAAGGGATGGAATTTCTATGCAAAGGACTCGAATTTTTATGTATATGCTTTTCCCCTCACAAAGAAAAAAAGCGAGCGAGCGCTGAGCTGAGTACATTTTGAAATTATAGTTTGGATTTTGGCTAGCTGCTGGACATCCAGAATCCCGCAGTCGAGTTGTTGAGAATTAAAAGTGAAAATTTAATTATTGTTGTCATTTTAATTAGGAATATCATCATCTATTCTTCTTTATAAGTACTGTGAATGTGTGTGTGACTGGATTATAGTCATTTTAATTATATTTTAGAATAACAATATATGTTTTAGTGTGTATACAGTGTATACCATACACGATTTCTTCAAGATATTTTATAATAGTATAATAGTATATTTGATAAAATATTTCATTTGGATCGGACTTTCGGACACTTCATTCTTTAAATTGTTTTGTGTGTTGTGCTAAACTATCACAGATAGTATAAATAATCTAATTATCAATAGTGTATTCATCAATATTTGTCGTTTGTTCGGTCAAAATGCAGCAACCCACATTAACATCGTACTTCAAGACTAAGAAGCGACCACTTCAATCCCCAGAAGAAAAATTGAAATTACATAAGCATTTAGCTGTGGATAGTAATCGTGTACAATTTGTGAAAAAAGGGAATTTGAGTCCAATCAAGAAGAGCCCTGTCAAGACAAAGAATCAAGAACAAGTGGATTTGGCAAGATTGAAAGCTGTTGCTCGGAATTTCAAAGATAAACAAAATAAACTTGAAAGGCTTCGACAACAAAGGAAACAATATGAAGAGGAGGGTACTAAATTAATAAAGAAACAACCGGATAGTCCAAGAAAGAAATTATTTTTATCATCTCTCGATGAAGAGAAAGGAGGAAATGAGGAGGAAGTTGCATCTCCAGTAGTAGCCGTCCCAAAACCGGTAGAGGCTCTATCCGAACAGCTGAGTAAGAGCTCAGCATCCCCGTTGTTGACATTACCTCAAAAATTCCAAGTGTTGAAACTCCTCAATGATGCCATGAATAATATTGCAAGTATGTTTCAGAGGCGATCCGAAGTTCTCACATTCAAAAAATTAAAACCAGCTGTCGAGTCGACAACAAACCACACTTTTAGTTTGAAATCTCTTGCTCGGATGCTCACAATAACAGACTACTTTAAAGTACTCGTTCAAAAGATTGACAAGACAAACCAATATGTCTTGGAATTCCAAGTGGAACTGTTACCCAGTCAACTGGTCCGGCTGAAGAAAATTTTCGAAGCCAAACTATTCGAGTTTTGCCTTCTTGAACATGATGTAAGTATTTAATCGGTTCTTTCTTGGTTATACACTATTTATTTATATGCCACCAAAACTCGGTAATTTTTACATCACAACGAGGTAATAATAAACAATATCATATTTCATCTTGCTATTTTGTTTTAGAAATTCTTGAAATCACAAAACATTGAAGTTGATCCCAGTCGTGTTACACGGTGGCATCCGTCCTTCCAAATTGACACCCTTCAAATCCCTACAACGAAGCTTTCAGAATTACAAGAGAAACTATCATCCGTTACGGAAGTATTGAGCCAAGTACGGGAATTGGTTAAATCTAAAAATCCAGCTGTAGCACCTTGTAGTCCCGTAAAGAAAAACACTGCCAATCTCAAAGAACTCAAGGGGATCTCAGCCTCTCTCCTAGATAAGGTACATATCTTTCTTCTTTTTTTAACTTCATTAACTTCTTTAATGTGTAAGATGCGGGCAGTGTGTGTACATTTGTCATAATGTATGTACAATATGTACATGCTGCATATTCATATGTAGAATATCTCTTTTTGTCATTTGTGTCTGAATGAGTATGTATTAAGAAAAACGAGAGGAATGCATTATGCATATGTACATAACTAAATGTATGTAAGTACATACTCCTGTACAAGTGTTTGTATATGATATGAAAACATGTAGGGCGAATGCAAATTCTACCTAATCTGAGTGTGAATTCCTACCATTTCCTGTTACTGCTGTCAGTTTATTTAGTGGACCTACCTTCTGATTAACCTTTAAGACATGGTGTGGACCTAGCATGTGTCCTTCAGTCTAATGTGTCAAGTTATTTGACTCTATTCATTTCCATTAAAACCTTTTTCATTCATTTGATATCACTATCTACAACCTCAACTCCATGTGGTCCGATAATTTATAATTTTAGTCAGTCCGGTATTCAGCATATTACACTATAAAGCTACTAATTATATTGAAATGTAATAATAATTTATTTAGTGTTTATCGCACATGAAATATGAAAAGTAAAATGATTTGAGGAACATTTAAACAGTTCAAGTTAAACTTGGAGAAATTTGTAAATAACGTAAATAAATATTAAATTTATTATGAAAAGTAGTTTTAAAATTCGAACTGTGTTTAGAATTTAAGTTGGATGAACAACCCAAAGTCACCAAAAAGGTATCATATCCATTTTTCAATTATTGTTTTGTCTATCTCTCTTGTTGTGTATATATATACTATACTATACTATACATATTTTATAGTCGTGTTGACATATACAGTTTGTGGTATGTTGATGTATTCAAATGACATGGGAGATTTGTTTAATTGATTCAGAGCCTCATTTGCATCTTCATTCAACGGGTACATATTAAAAATACTCGGTATAATTTTGTTGTAGTAGCCCAAGGCTTTTAATTTGTTGTCTTATGACTATGCCATAATATATGTCATATGTATACATTTATAGGCATGCATATCCTATGGAGGGGAGACTTGATATTAAATTAGTACCCCTAATTTTTTTAAACCTAACTCAGAGCAAACAATAAAATAAAACACAATTCCATTTTCTTTAACAATTTTCTAGATACGGGAACGAGAGAAAAATCGTGTAGTGAGAGACTTGACCCTTCCACCTGAACAAATTCAGTTACGAAAAATGAAGAGTCGTCTCCCTGAACTCTCTAGGATCATCCATAATATTTTTATTGGAGAGAAAAAAGCCGCAATTGAATGGCCTGTATTTATTGAACGACTGCAGTACTCGTATGGAAAACTCACAACTAGTAAGTTTGGAATTATTTTTTATTCTTCTTCTTCTATCAAACCAAATTATAATACATCATACATTAGTGGATTATTATCCTAATTATATTATATTATATTATACAAATATCCATTATTCAGACATTTTTGACATTCCTTACTTCACGTGCATGCAATCCCCATTTAAAAAATTCCAAAATTCGTAGTTATTCTTGTAAAAATTCTGCATAATATTTAATATTTAGGTATGTAATGTATGTCTTAAGCCTCTAAATACTAACTGTATTAATTATGTTGTTATAGGCGAGACTGAAACACACTTGGATTATTTACTGAAAAATTACCCGAATTGGATTCAGAAAATAAGATCCACGTCTAGTGATTACATCAAAATAAACAAACAACTTAAAATTAATGAACTTTGTTTTTGAGACATTATCGATCTTGTCGAACCAAGAAACGAATCTGAATTTTTTTTAATCGTTTTTTAAATTGGAAATACTTTAAACTTTCCAATCCAATTTTTTTATTGAACATTCTAAGTTTACACAAAAAGATACAAATATTATTTATTGTAAATAGTGAACATTTTGCTAATTTTGATATCGGATATATAGTAAGCTGTGTACTAGTGTGTACATAAGGATAATTTACTACCATTATTTATTTTATGTTCAGAAACAGAAATCAGATTTACTTTACAATATGATTCCACAAGTACAATAATGATTACTGGTTATTATTAATAATAATTATTATCATATCATAACTGTAAAATCCAATTGAAAGCATTTTAAGCACTAACTGTCAATTTATTGTATCCATATTATTACTTAAATACTACAAAAATACTAAACTAAATATTACATGATTACATTTTGTACATTTGTAACTTGACTTTTAAAGTGTTGCCTAATAAGTTGCACACGAATTGGATTTGTAATGCTATAACAAATTAAATAAAAATTTATATAATGATATATAATAGTACCTATATTTCAAAATATTAAATGATGGAATTATGATATTAAATTCCAATTGGTATCCCAATTCAATTATTGGTTTTTTATTCGCAACGTATTATTCCTGATATCCCCGATAGTCCTAATTTTGAAAACCGTTTTCTAACTAAAGTAATTATTACGTATAGAAATACTTTGCAAAGTGTGAGAGTCCTGTCCAATTAGCAGTAATGGAGCGCCGGGTAAAAATGACCAGCAAAGTTTTTCCGCAATAACACAAATTCTAATGAACGGATTGCGATTGTGACTACGTCAGGCGAAAGATTTTCTCATAATCTATCGACGCCTGATTTACTTTTTTTTAAATTTCAATTAATAAACGAAGATATTTAGCTTTGAAAAAAGCCATAAAAAAGCAGGCTTTGGGCAAAAGTGACCACCTTCCTGGTTTTAGTTCTTGCTGGTTTTTTGCAAGCTTATTTGGTACAATTAAAAATAAGTAAATACTTAATTGGCCAAGAAAATCATTTGCGCATCAAATATGATTTTTCAAAGTGTGCTGGTGTGAACACAGGCGAATCACTGTGTTTGCAGTGCCATTCGTGCAAGTATTTTTCAAGTCACTCTCACACTACCAATTTGACCTTTGTCCTTGAAAATACCCTCCAAGTCTGATGAAGACTGGTCTAAGCCACGAAAAACATGAGAACGTCAAGAAGTTACATCCAGCAGTTTAACCGTTGTTATTTAACTTTAACGATGCTGGTCATTTTTGCCCGCTGGTCATTTTTACCCTCCGTTCCTCTATGTGTAAGCGGTTAATGCTTGCCAACTTCAGTAATGCTGCGGACGAAAGTGTCCTATAAAAATGAATTCAATTCAATTCAATTTTGTTTTTAGTTTTCCAATTTCCTAATAATATAAAATAATAAATAAGAAAAACAGGATGCTTTTTCTTACTTTTGTGCCAATAACTGGTTCGTTGTTTCTTTCCAAATCATTGTTAGACAAACGGAGATTAATTTTATTAGCTTCAAACTAACTTAATTGACTCCTTGGGAATCTTGCTTGTCAGCGTAGAGGATAAACAGAGTGAGAAAATCAGTGCGACGACAAAAGTTTGTGAAAACTTTTCAGTCATATTTAATATTTTTAAACTTGTAGTTACTTTAAATGAATTTTTGTAGAGTTTAAATTTACAACTGGTCATTTTTTTGCTAAATGTTTCTTTACATGCTGTGATCATATATCGTCACAGTATATCTTACAAGTAATAAAACCCGTCGCTTCCAGCGACCCCCCAAATAGTGTTTTTCTCCGTATTCAGACAACAACATTTCTTTTTCATTCCCTTCTGCTCCCCTCCTTCTACTCAGAAGTCTTGACCTGATCTAACATAACTTGCTATTGTATTTTGAATGCGCCCGCAGTTCCGATACTCAAGTACAATTAACGAATTAAATTGGCTACACAGATTCTAAATCCGACTCCTCACTTGTTTCTTTCGACATAGAACGCTGTAGCTCACTATTTTTCTAGCCTCACTTTTCTTTAAAACAGCTTTGCCAACATCCTGAAATTCG
Organism: Gisinianus flammeolus; assembly: GCA_034699125.1. Classification (NCBI taxonomy): domain Eukaryota; kingdom Metazoa; phylum Arthropoda; class Collembola; order Symphypleona; family Katiannidae; genus Gisinianus; species Gisinianus flammeolus. The sequence continues at coordinate 57,970 of JAIUND010000665.1, forward strand.
ACTTCCTTAACCTCTATTCCCCTTTTACCCCTGAATCGGTTTTTACCTCATCTTCTGTATACACATCTCTCCACTTTTTCCGCATTACTTTTTTTTATTCGGACTAAATCCCTTTCTTGCCCCTCGCTTTTTACCTCTAGTCATTTTTTGGAAATCGAAACTAAAATCTAAAATCCCCGTCGCTTTCAGCCTGATTACGCAATTAAAATTAATTCACTTATTTAATATTCAATTCAAAAAAATCAGTACAAAACCCAGAAAACAGTATTTTACTCCTTATTCACAGGCCACAAATTCCATTTCTTTTTCATTCCCTGCTCTCCTGCTATATACTACTTAAAAGTCTTGACCTGACCCAACGTCCTAGTGTATTTTAAATGCGCAATTAATTAAAACAATGCAAACAGATCCG
>JAIUND010000666.1:0-58362 GCA_034699125.1 Gisinianus flammeolus
AACTCGTGCTGCTTACAACGACATGCGGCATCACCACAGCTTGCAATGTAAAGTGGCTAAAAGTCGGACCATTTCTCACCTACAGCGGCAGTAGGGAGTACCCAATCTGTATCCCTCTGTATCGTTTGTTCAAGGATTTCCCCAATCCTTGACGGGTGTCGCATGTCATTCAAATCCTTCATTTCAATTTCCCAATTTTCTGTAGAGAGTTCCCCTCTTCCTAATTTGTAATTAAGATTATATATTCTCAAAGGTTTCTTCAAAATTTTGTATAAATAGTCGTCGTGTAATTCATTGTGTATGCAATAGGGACCAGCTACTAAATTGACTATTTTAATTTCAGATTTCAACATAATATAACACTTATAACAGTGTTACAATAACACGATACGCGACACGCTGTGAAACGAATTACATATAAGTAACATTTCGTCATTTCAAAATGGTACGATGGGGAATAATATCGGCTGGTAAAATAAGTCATGACTTTGTAACATCACTTTCTGTATTACCCGATCATGAACTTGTAGCTGTCGCAGCAAGAAATGCATCTTCAGCTCAAGAGTTTGCTACAGCACATGGAATCCCAAAAGTAATTTAACATTGGCATTATATATTTTTCAAATATTTATATATTGCGTATACATATTACATATTAGCCATTATTGTGCAAAAATATTCTCTTTATTTCTCAAAGGGTTACGGCTCATATGAAGAATTAGTCAAGGACCCAAGTGTCGGTAAGAAAAATAAGTACAGTTACTTAAATGAAATGAACTTCAGTTTTCTAAATACTTAGATAATAATATCTGTAGGATCTCATCTCTAATTTAATTGATTTACAGATTGCGTTTATATTGGAGCGATAAATCCTCAGCACGTCAATTTAATTAAATTGGCCATTAACCATGGAAAGCCAGTACTTTGTGAGAAGCCCTTATGCATGAATGTTAAAGAAACAAAAGAAGTGGTGGAGTTGGCAAGGAGTAAAAATGTATTTTTGATGGAAGTAAGTTAAAATGTATTTGCAAATGAAACATTTCTTTATAAGTATACTTCTTGTGCTCACGCTTAATTGATTATTAGGGAATTTGGTCTCGTACATTTCCCGTGTACAAACGACTGCGAGAATTATTGGATTCAGATGCAATTGGGGATGTCGTGCAAGTGATTGTCAACTTTGGAACTTTACTCTTGCATAAGGATAGATGCAGGTATATATGTACAAGGATTACCGATAATAATGATAATAGTAAAAGTAATAAGGATTGATTGCTGTATTCCCGTATTTCGTTTTATTCCTTCCACAGGCTAAAGGAACTTGGAGGTGGTGCAATGCTGGATATAGGAGTGTATTGTGTTCAACTAGTCTCCTTTGTTTTCCGTGGACAACGACCTGAAAAAATTGTGGCAGCAGGTCATCTCAATGCGGATGGAATTGATGATAGTTCCTCTTCAACTTTACTGTATCCAAATGGCAAAACCGCTACTCTTATTGTTCATGGAGGAGCTCGAATGGATAGTGTGGCACTGATCGTAGGAACGAAAGGGTCGATCAAAGTATGTTCCAAATTAATTACATAACTTTTTCAAGAACAATCTCAATGTCAAATGTCAAAACTAACAAAATTGTGATGATGATGAATTTTATTTAAAAATTCAGGTTCCAATGCGATTTTGGTGCCCAACAGAACTCATTACTTCAGTAGAAAATGGTACAGTGGAAACATTTGACCTGCCGACCACTGATAAAACATTTAATTATGCTAATAGCGTTGGACTCAGCTATGAGGCGCAAGAAGTCCAACGGTGTCTAGATCAAGGTAGAATAAAGATAATTTCTATTTACCTATGAATATATCTAGTATTGCTAAGATAGTTGTAATACTATAAATGTTTTTGTGCATAAATTATTATAATATAATTTCTTTTTTAGGACTTTTGGAAAGCCCAGCAATATCTCTAGATGAGACATTAGTAATTGCCGAAATCATGGAAACAATACGCAAAGCGGTGGGTGTTATATATCCACAGGACTTGTGATGAACTGTAAACTATACATTCACATAATAATACTATTATTATTACAAAATTTCTCCTGTTGATCCATGTCTCGAGTAGACTAGAGTCTAGAGTGAATTCAGTGCGATCAATATGCTTATCAAAATAAAATAAATACTACATTGGATGACAATCATATATATATAATATATTATGTATTAAAAAATGTCAGCTAACCTTTGTGTCTATATTCAAATACTCAATTATTTCATTTTTCCAGAACTTTGCACACACTCACAGTCGTTTTTCCAATCTGTACACAGGGACATACATACAGACAAAATACAAATGGATAAATAGTTGAACATTCTACCTTAATGTAATTTCGGGAATCTATGTCAGATGTAAAAAAGGAGCTAATTTAAAAGTTGTATATATGATGTAGAATGATTACTTGAAAGGCTTGGTGACTTGCGGTTCAACAATGAGAACTGAAAGAATTTAAGTAATTTATGAAATGGAATTTAAATGAAGTTGAGACTATATAGTCGTATATATGAGAAAACAACGACTTGTCCTCGTCTCTTTGTGTGTACATCATGTGTGTACAAATTCTTCGGGAATCTCCTCAAATGTGTCTCTTCCTTCCCGCATCTGCTTCTCATTTTTTCCTTTTCTAATCTTTTGTTCCGTTTGCTTTTTTGGCCCAACTTTAACTTGTGTATAATTAAAATTGTAAAGGGATTGTACAACATGATTGGGGATGTTAGACTACCAAACTAACATCAACCACTATATACATGCAGTTGTTTTCTGTTGATGTGAGAATTATTATTATTCCGGTTCCAATTGAAAATTGAACATTTTCTACGTCTGTCTAATATAGACTGTCTATATAACTTTGCATTATTCACACACACATTGTAAAACTACATTTAGTGCAACTATACCATTTTACAAGATTTCAAGTCTAGCTTGTTCTTGACTACTTAATAAAAATTTGTAATTCTCATAGTCAAAATCTCAATCACACATTTCCCTAAAAATGTTTCTCTTGAATTATATCAAATTGCCTTTGATAAACATGGGCATACTCGGGATACGTAAGTACACAAATTTCATTTTTTAGCAAGTTATGTACTCAAATATGTACAGTTGTTGATAAATTAAATCTCAAATATTCATTTTCAAGACGAAGACCCCAATTCCAAAGTCTCATATTTATATTATGACCCAGTGGACGAGACGAGATTTCTGAGGATTTGTCGGGATAGAAAAATGTTTCCAATACTTTACAAATGTGAATTTCAGGTACGTACTACTTATATATATATGTTTTTGCCCTGTGTCATATTACATTTGCGTATGTACATGATAAAAATTCCAGTGAGTAAACCACAATATAATAATAGATCATGTCATTTATTTGGACTGAATTTACCAAATACTGATACAACTATTTACGTTCATAGCCATATTCTATCGTACACATGTAAAGTGTCGGACATTCGAACTGAAGTGTTGATTCCATTCGATCATTCAATAATAAAATACAACAATAATAAATTTTATTGCTCTGATATGAGTCATATCATATGACTATGTGTATATGTCAATGTGAAAAATAAATTATTAATAAGGACAGAGGAGTATAGTTTTTGTGTGTAAATTCGCGTAGATTCGCGTAGATTTTCACAGGTCCAATATTCTGGCGCACATCTCAAAAATATTTATTTTCAGTTGTCATCCAAGCATGCAGAATTTTCTTGTCAAGTGGCTTCCAATGAAGAAAATATTGAAAAAAATCGTAATCAACTCATTCTACCGCGTAAGGAAATGGATTCTTTTCTCATGAGTCGAGTATTTATTTATTTATTGACATGAATTCGAACCATGATATAATTATTATATTTTAAAGTCTCCCGTGCCTTTTTTGACAGATGATGATAATCGAGTTGTTTTGAAAACTGACGAAGAATATACCTCTGATTATATCAACGCGTCGTATGTCCATGTAAAAAGAATTATGAGTCTCCTCATTCCCATTATATTTTGTGAACCCATGCACATAATTCACTTTTTCCATCTTAAATTGTAGAGCTTATTGAGACCTAACAAATATATCGTTACACAAGGGCCGTTGGGTAAGCCACAAGGATTATACAAATACTTCAAAGTATTTATTTTGAATTATTGTCCAATTTAAGTATTTATATATGTATACTAGAAACAACTGCTGGAGATTTCTGGAGACTGGTCTGGCAGGAAAAAGTGACGATTATTATCATGCTCACAAAGTGCTTTGATTTTACTAAAGTATGAAAGCCATTTTGTATACACAATTATCGTATTTTTTAAAGTACTACCTACATACAAACTTACTTTCGTGAGTAAATGAATGACTGAAAATCATCATCTGAATAATCTTGTCATCTTCTATATGTTATATTCCAGAAAATGTGCTTTCCATATTGGCCTTCACATGGCCATGACGAAGAATTCGGTGGGATTCATATTCAAATTGAAACTAAAGAGATTTTGGCAAATTTCACCATTCAACGGTTCTTAATATGGCGAAGCGATACAAAGGTCTATTACTATGAAACGGCCTTTTTAAAAATTTATTGAGAATTCTCTTCTTATCATTCTAACTTTGTATAGTTTTTTACTCTGAGTTTAGGATGACGAAATTCGCCAAGTTGTTCATTTTCATTACACTGATTGGCCTTGCTACACTGAGCCATTTATACCATCAATTCTGGAATTCCGTCGACGAATACGACAAGTTGTTTCAGCGAATGCGGAACTTGCCAATGGAAAAACGTTGGTACATTGCAAGTAAGATGAGATGAGACAATTATGCATAGGCGTGTGAAGTCGCTCTACTTCCCCTTCTCAGCAATAATTAATTTAATTGGCATTTTATAGTGACGGTGCAGGACGGACAGGAACGTATTTAGCCATAGATGCTAATCTCGAAAGTTTAGACAGAGATGGAACAGTCAATGTATTTGGTTACTTAAAGACACTTAAAAAATGTCGATCAGGCCTTATTGAAACTGAAGTAATTTTTTTTAGTTTGAAAAAAAATACACATACGCATTTCAAATAGTAATTTCCAGTGAAAAATAAAACGTGTGTATACGTGCATATTTTCTGTAGAATCAACTTCAATTTGTTTATAAAGCCCTAGAGGAACATTTACTCTGCAAAACAACTTGGTTCCCAGTTTCAGAACTTTCTCAACAATTGACGATAAAAAGTGGTAAAGATTCCAAAGAAAAACGGAACGAATATCAACGAGAGTATCAAGTAAGATTGATCTATATATATTTCATACATAAGAAACAGACATCTTTTGATCGTACTCATTTTTCTCGATTTAATTCATGAATTATTCTTGAACTTGAAGCTCATTTGCAGATTGACCCCTAACTATACAATCGGTTAGTACTTTATAAGTTTAGTGTATGTGCATAGTGGCTCTAAGTGCCACTTTTTTGGGTTGGTGGCTGCCAGTTGGCACTTTGTGGAACTTTGGTGACACTTTCAATTTTCGATTTTGCGCAGGCGCGTTAGTGGACTTTACTGGCACTTAGGTGACATTTTGGTGGTTTTTTTATGTTTATGCTATGTAAAAGCATTGAAATCTAAAGCCACTACCAAATCATGTCAATAAAGGACCAGTAACGTCAAAGCCGCTCATTATTTCTTTGTTTTTCCTTTTAAATAAATACATGATCATCTTGGGAAACGTATAAAACGTTTCTTTTTTCGCATTGTTTTTAAGGTGACTGTGCTGGTAGTTACAGAAACGAAAATCGTTTCAAGAATCGGGACATCAGTGTCATTGCCCGTGAGTGTCGCATCCTTTATTCTTAATATGCAGTTTGACGAATCAAAAGTTAAGCCAAGTTATTTGAATGTTATTGTACTTTCTACTTGCTTTCTCCAACTTTAGCTGATAACTTCCGACCTTATCTCAGTTCATATCAAGGAGCACTGGACACGGATTTCATCAATGCTGTTTACCTTGACGTAAATATAGTATACTATAATTTTCTTCAAAATGACATGGCCTACCATAACATACAAGTTCTAATACATCTTATTATGAATTTAATAGAGATATAAGGAGTGCAAAGGTTGCATTGTGACAGAATGGCCACTTCCAGATACCATCAGTTTTTTTTGGAGTTTGGTTCGTTTAATTGATATTTTAATTCCATGTGTGTATGTGTTAAATTGTGCCATAAGAATTGAAAACAGAAATATGAAATGGAAAGATGTGACACGAGTAAATGATAATTTCTGTCCCAAGTCAGAGCAGGTTATGTATGCATGTTGTTTAGGTATGGTCCAACTTGGTTACATAACGTAACCGTGCTAATTTCTGTTTAATTTCTTTTTAATATTTTATTTGTCTTTTAGAATACAAACACCTACACTAATATTAATTAGTTGAACATAACTAACTGTATTTGGTCTTTCACCATTTCGTAGTTGTTGACAACCTTAGAGATATTACTTATTATTTATTGGTATGTATCCTAGTTTTGACGCTAGTCTGCCAATACATGTTCATAGCCATTAAAATAAATACTAGTAATTTCTTAAACATGTCAACTGTATTTATCCTGTCACCGTTTTTACAGGTGTATGACTACGATATAACTGCAGTCGTTGTGCTTGATGATTGCTACGGTTTAAGTGTAATTAATTTAATTAAATTTTACATTTCCCCACTCTTTCCATGAATGTATGTCAATTCCGTGTGTACAAATTGACAATTATTATATACTCATGGTGGAAAACAAATTCATTTTTTAGGACTATCCACCATTTTGGCCAGAAGAAGAAAGTCAAAAAAAATATGGACCTGTGTTCACAGTCAAACAAGTATCTCATCAAGATTATAAAAATATACGTTGCTGGGTTTTTGAAATAGACAAAAAGGTTAGGATCTCCATTCATTTCACAGTGAGATTGCTTTTCGTTTTCACATATACTTTTGTCGAATAGGTATTTCTTAAATCCCTATAGATAATATCCCTCACTGACCTCATGACAGGCATCAAAGCAGAAAAGAAAACATTTCGACTATTTCAACTTATGAATTGGCCCATGGAAGAAAAATTGCCTTCATCGACAGCGTCATTAGTTAATCTCATGGTTTTAGTTGAGCGCTGGAGAGAAAAATCTGGTCGCCCGATTGTTCTCGTCTCGCAGTAAGTCATTTTAACAAGTCTTTATATACACACTACTACGTATAGTAGAATTAACTTTGTATACAATATAACTTTGTATACAATATAAACTGTATAGCGATGGGAAGAGTAAAGTCGGTGTGTACGCAGCTGCTATAAACTCAATCCAGCAAGTTATGGAGAATGGAGAAGTAGACATTTTCACAACAGTGAGAATGCTCCGACGTTATAGACCCCGAATTTTGGTGTCTTTGGTAAGTTTTACAGCTTTAGTATGAGTATTGAAATTTAAAACGTACCTGCAATAATAATATGTCCCTTCTTTCTCAAGGTTGAATACAAATACTGTTATGAAGTTCTCCTTCATTACGTCCTTCATCACCTCAATAAAGTAGCAGACAATTACGAAGAGATTTGACAATTGATTCTTCATAGTCAGTTAAAAAACTGCAGGACTGTTTTTTAGCTTGAGTTGTGGTCCTTACAAATAATAATTATAAGCACACTGCCATTTGTTACTACATTCAAACCAGAAGAACTGGAGAAAATGTTGTATTGCGTAAAACCTACCAATTCTGCTTTTAGCTGTACTCATTTACTTGTAAATAAAACACTGTTATTCCTTTTTCACGGTTATAATGCGGTTATATGTATAGCTAATATTTAAAAGTAAAATTATCTTCATATCAGAAGACATTGACTTTTTATTTTATATACTTTGATTATTCATTAAATTGAAGAGATATAATGTTAAAATTCCTTTTGTTTCGTTTTAGTTTTAAATATCGTTTACAGTAATAAAGAGTAAATCCATTTAAATAATTGTTCAAATTTAGAAAAACATATTTGTCAGTCTGTTTTTGCTAACTTTGCATCTTTATATGCTTTATAATCATTCAGTCGAAAGTATGAGATCTCGGTTTCATTTTTAATGCCTTGAGATGCCAATGCGAGATGAGGTTGAAGGATGAGTTTGTCATCATCTTCTGTATTGATTAATGGGTCGCTTGTTTTATGTCCAAAACTCTGGTACTCAATCTATATTCCAAAGGTAAAAATCCAACAAATTGAACATGAGTACCTATTTATTTATGTATTTATAAGCACATAAACACTAAACGAGTATAATATATGGATATCAAATTTCAGCATTAATTGACAAAACTTTCAAAATGCTTTCTTTATTACAAGCATGCTTATTCATACTATAGTACCTATATACGTACCTTAAAACAGTCAAAATTAAAGTTTTTAAACGGAATAGGCAGAGTAGACTTTTTAATAGCTTCATCTACTAAAATCTTCAAGTCCTCCGTTGTTGTTTTCAAAGAAACATTTCGAACGACGATGGGTTTCCAGTTCCGATGTTCAAAGGATCGAATTAGTCGACATGTTAGAGTTACACTCTCGTCATAATTAACGTTAGTGTCCATGACTAAGGATTAAGTTACTTAATTTAAGTATGAAGTAAGTATATATGACTATTATGATTATGACTGTGTATTTGATAAATTTGTTATGTGACGACACTATGTATTGAGCTATAGAATCGATACTTGAGGGAAACTGTTAAAGTGTGGGTATATTAAATAGCACTTTGTTAAAATGTAATAATACATATATACCCCACTGCAAAATATAATTACAATTATAATTTTTGACTGCCGTATTAAAACTTATTCCTAAATTCGCAATTAAAATTCAGAAATGAATGAGGATGAAAAAATTACCGAACTTTCAATTTTTAATATGTTCAAATCGGCCGAGTTTGGCCCAAGTTGACAAGGATTTCAAAGCTGAGCTTGTGGCATACATAATACTTCGATTTAATAAAATTACTCATTTTACCACGGAGATAGGTGATTTGGGAAACTGATCTCTGGGATTTTTTAGAAATTTCAAGTACCTTCGACCGTTTATGTATATCATTTTTTCTCGATCGCTTTTTGGTACAATTATTGGAAGCCCTTTACTCGTTGGAATTTTATAGACAAAATGAAATACATTGGCAAGACGTGGCTCGTTCGTTTTGGGGTCCAAAAACTCACTGACAACTGGCACATGCACTAAATTCCCGTCTATGGCAGAAATCTGGAAAAGTTTACAAGTATTTTTATAAGTAGTAGCCAACTATTAGTTGGTATTTTGGTTAAATAGACTTGATTAATTATGTTTGGAAATCCCCAAAGGATTTAGACTTTAGATTACAATTGCATAACACCGAAGTTTCGACCCAAGGGGTACCGGCTTCAAAAATGATCCATGACCAACATGATGAAGTTGAGGACTAACTTTACTACAGAAAATAAATAAGATGAAGAAAATTGTACTATGTGTGTGATGATGAGGATTTTGATATTCTTATACAAATAAAGACTTTTCAGTTATTTATCCAACAAATATCAGATTTTACCAAAAGTTCTTTGTGCAAACTGAAGCAGCTTCTTCGGCACTGGTGATTAGCCATCCCCCGAATGCTGTGTAGTACCGATTTCTTTTCTACAAAATATTTCTGTTGTTACTAATTTGCAAGAACTCCTACCGTATAATCATTTTTTTCATTTTGTAAATTAATAAGCATTCGCTTACATCAATTTGACACAAATAACTAGATTTGTATTCTGTATCTTGAATTGAAATAATATTTGGTTTAGTTTTTGCTAGTTTTTCCAAATCTTGGATCATTACAGATTCCTTTTCAGTCGGTGGCAGTCCTCTTGCAGTGTCGTCTCTTAAATATTCTCTTCTCCGTACCTTTTCTTCAAAAAAGGGCAAGAAAAGTCAAAGGACAGTGTGTCACATTATATATGATCTCATTCGAAAAAGATGACAAATGTAAACAAAAATTAACAATACTCATAGACTCATAGTACTATACAACGATGATAATATAATGACTCACCACTTATGTCCTGCATGTAATCGATTTGTGCCTTATCTTCACCCATCAGTTTATTCACAATGGCTGACTTCATTGTCGGACTCCTTGCAGCAACTGAAAATAAACCCTTGCAGATGATGGACCATTTTCCATGCTGATCTTGCTGACTGTATATCATTTTTTGTTGAGCAAGTACAATTTTTGTTATAGTTTGAATCTTAGCCGAGAATTAAATTGTGATGGATATATGCATATAATTTCAACTTACTCAGATTGCACAACAATCTCCACTGTCGATTTTCTTGCTTGTGCAACATGTCCATATGTTCGAACAATTCTATTTTTCTGTATAAGGATAAACCGAGAGAGAAATGATTTTCATATAATTAATGGTCTTATGGGAACACCCAAATGCAAAATTAATCAGTTGCACTTTGTACCTGTACTGGAAAATCTGTGAATGTGATGTGATCCATAAAAGCAGTTACCTATTGTTTTATTTTTAAATGGATTATAATTATTATGTAAATAAGCAGTTTATTATATAGCTATATTAGATGTATGTAAGTATTTAGACATACAGATATCTCATAAGATATATATATTACCATCATATATGGATTTGGTGAATTTTCAAACATCGGTAGATCAAGATGTTTATAGGAAATCCAAACTATATATATCATAAAAAACAAAACAAAAACATGGATTTTTATTTGTCTATATATATAGTTTTACTTTACTTTTGATATTTCTAATGAATATATTCGGGTCTATAGAGAAGGTTGTGTAATCTATCATCAATCCTATGTAGAGAAATATCCTACGAAATGTAAATTTTACCTAATTACTTTTGTGGTGATGTAAATTTCTCAAGATTTTATTTTACCGGCGAAAACGTCATAAAAACTAATGATTTGCCGGTGACATAGTTTAGAGTTGAGTTGAGAACTTGGAGTGGGACCACCATCCTTTTCAATTATCTTTGTCAAAACACCATCCTCAAAATTTAATACTGATGATCCAAAACTATCCTGCATTTTCCTCAGTGGTAGAACAGACTGTTGTTTCGGGAAAAGTTCTCCATATTTTTGAAAGTCTTCCACAATCTCATGGAATCTACTTGGATTGTGCCCTTCTCCGCTCTGATAATCTTTTCCGTACGTTTCCAAAACTGTATACATATACAAACGGGCAAGTACATTTTCATTTTCTGTGTTTATTCTTTACCGTATATTTAACTTGTCGTTGGTATACCGAAAGTGGGATTTGAATTGAAATGTACGAACCTTCTGATACGGTGACCGTTGGTATTTCATCCATTTTCGGTTTAAAAATTGTACCAGAACTGATGAGTCTCGTGATGAGAATATTTATTTTCTCTAAGAAAAGATATTTAGCTGCCCAACTGGGATTTGAATGTTTCATCAAATGTCTGGAATGAAATGGAAAACAGTCTTCAATACTTTTATGCCGAATTATTAGTCATTATGCATTGTGTATATGTATACATGTATTACAATACATTGTACAACTCCTTGTGGAAGAGTCTATTTAAAGTTTTATTACATTACCTCAACATTTTTGATTTGAAAGATATTTTGCCAAGTGCGATGACTCTAAATTCTACTATTAAAATTTTGCGTTAGTTTGCTTGTAATGCAGAATTTTTCATTATGTGTGCTTAGTATCGTATGTCCACATGGAGGTATAAGTATAAGTCTAACCTGAGCTGGAATATACCAAACCGTAAATGCCGAGAACAATACATGATGTCAAGAAGGAAAAGAAAGTTTTCTTTGCTTGTTTTTACAATTTATACAGAATGCAAGTGATATCATTATACTGTTTTGATATTCATCTTTGGACTTCAAATTTTTATTTCGTTTTTTGTTTATCCTATCTATACACTTTTTTGTACGGAGTACGTGTAGCCATTAAACAAAAATTTAAACGACAATTTAATCGTTTGACGTTGACGCAATTAACTCGCTAATACATGAGCATATTTAATTTTATCTGTGCAATAAAAGCTAAACTATAAAATTTGTATGTATAAATCTATGGCGAATAGTTAGGTGACTAAATAAATCTTCTCAATTTGCATTCCAAATTGATGTGTATTGCGAATAAATTTTATGATTCTCAAATTCAGAATCTGAATCAGAATTTCTGATTTAGCAAGCATTATAAATTGTAAAACATAAACGAAGGCAATTTATCAGTTTTTCAACCCTCGAGAATCCTCCCAAAGCGAAGACACATTGCGCATTGCCAAGATATCCGGATATCTTGAGTGCACAAAAATGCAAAGCCTCCACTCGCCAATTAAAAGCTATAACAACAAACTATGTATGTACGGAATTACTTTTGATTCCTGTACAAAGATATTTTTTTGTGTTAAAATTAGGATTCACAAGTCACATTTCCTTGATAGGAAGAGACCAGAAATTATTATGCTTCGAGTCTTTCCAGTTATTTGAGCAGTGATTCGCATTTTATTTATTCTAATAATAACATCTGTATATGTAATTCCGTATTTATTTATTTATTATTAAAACAACCAAAACGTAGTTTGTAGTTCTCACGAGTAATTGTAGACATAATAAGTATTACTAAATATCTACTTGTTGTTTTGTGATTTTTCTATTATTAGTTGAAGGTCTAGGTCATATTCCATGTGTCACACATACACGTTTCTTTATAATACTGTGGAATTCCGTATATTTTAGAGCCAACCAAGCAATCAGACTCTGATTATCAGAGAATTAATTTATTTTAGAAGCCTCAAAAGATTGTTTGAAAAAGACAAAGAATCAAAACATTCCTTCCACATATTTTACTTTATTTAGATATTTAATTTTTGCACTGGATTTTCCTTTCTATAGTTGCTCATGTTTCACCATTTTTACTGACTATAGGTATAGTTATTTGTTATTCGTCAGGAAAAATAAATTAATCAAAATCAGACTGACAATTATTCTGAAAAGCGTATATGATGTGGAAAACAGTGTAAAAGTGTAGAATTACTATACACACTACATAATATTTGCAGAGGAATTTTGACAGCAAGATCAACTTGAACTACTTTAGTGTCCACATTAGTTATTGATATTCCTATATATGCATGTACGGGAAAGATAAAAATGTGAACATATTTGGGTCAGTTTGAACTGTTTGAAGTACAATGTTTGATAAGCCATGTGAATAAGAATTCTCAAAAAAACATCACTTATAATTTATCGAATATTGTACTAATTTACTAGAAATTTGTCATAATTATTAATTATTTGCAGTACGAATTAAGAGAACACAGAAGCTGTAAAAAAAGTGTTACGATTTGTGATAGCTCAAACAATTTTTGATGTGAAGAATTTTTGAATGAAATCCCCTTGAGACCTGCATATAATTTTGGTATTTTGTGAGTCAAAAGTTTTGACAACATATTTAGGGACAACTATATACATACACATACACAACGGCAACGGGAAGGTTAGTGGAAGTCAAGAGGAGATCACAATTTCACTTTATACGTCAGAAGTGTGTGCTTCGAGAACTCAGATATAAATTAGTATTCGAATCAAACTTGCCGACAAACTGATGAGACAAAAAGGCATTTTTACATCCACTCGTCGTATCAGCAAATGTATAGATTCAATGCTCTGCAGAGAATGCACATGTGCATATTAAGTCAGCCAGCCAACAGCAATATTCTGAATATGAATGACTGATAAAGTACCTACATACTAATCAAGATAAGATGTCTCTCTCTCTCTCCGTGCATATGATGAATTTCAAAGATGAAACTGTTCCTTTTCAATTTCATTTCGGGAAAAATACTCTCCAACTTTTCCTTGTAACCCTCGACCCTCCCTGCGTAAATACTCCGCGTCTACATGCATATATAATTATGTAAATTTAATGTCACGTCATTCAATCACAATCATTCATCCCCCATACCATACCCTGCAGTGTCCGTCTAAATTAATTCATTCACATACATAATCAATTACTTTGTCTTCGAGGAGACGAATAAAAGTCCAAATTGACTGGTATCTTTTATGGAATATAAGCAATCAAAAGAATTTTTAATCAATCTTCAGTCCAACATTTGTCTTAAAATAATTAGAATAAAAACTACTGATGTGGGGAATGCTCACCTGTACCCACCAAAATAATTATTATGACCATATGATTATTGATTAGTGTTGGGGGGTATAGAGAACATTTTGGTTAATCCGGAGACTGCATTTTCCTTATGATTACTTGAATACCAAAATTGTTTCTATATACCATGTTAATAGTTATCAGATAATAAATACAATGTACATTTTTATTTTTATCGAACGAGTCAATCATCGGAATGGAAAGAACATTTTGTCAATATTGAAACAAGATTACCTATTCAATCGTATTGGAAAGAATTGAAATGGACAGTGTAGAGCTACACATATTCCATTTGCAAACTTTCTCTGTATCTCTTATTTCTACTGTATTGATATTATGTTTGTCTGCGGTTGTGTGTGTGTCAGTTGTCAATAATTTTATCTTTATGCTGGAGCCCACAGCCACAAATCTCTCTCTTTTTGCCTCTCCTTCCCATTCCCTTTCACTTTCATTACTATAGTTATAATTTTAAATTATTAATTTTTGACTATAGTTGCTCACGATAAAAGCAAATTAGAGCGAGAGTAATTCGTAATATGAATCGATATGAAAAAATAATTAAACTACTATTTTCTATACATACAAGGAAGAAGGAGAGTTACATGTAGCTTGTCAAGCGCATATAAATTAACCTTTTATTTTTGTATTTGTTATTGCTTATGTACTAGGGGAAATGTTGGCAAACCAGATCTGATTGTATTCGAGTTTTTGGTGAATTTTTTTTAAATAGTTGCCTTCTCCACATGTGGGAATCAAAAGGAAATTTCTTTACGGAAAACGGACGAACCCTGATTTTGGCTATATAGAATTGAGAAAAAGAAGAAGATAAAGATATACATACAGTAAAAGTTACGTGTGGAGCAATCTGTTTTGACTGCATGCTCAACTGCTCATGTTCATAGTATGAACTTCATACCACAATGAATAATAAGTTGGTAATTACAGGCTGAATACTTGGAAATAACACCTGTAACTACAATCCTTAATGACCCGGCAGTGTAATATCTATAGTACTTAATATTGATATAGCGTAGATTCGCTATGCATCACACGTTACAATCTGTCTTCATTTCCTGTTTACTAATCACTCTCAAGAATTCTTCATTATCCAATCCCTCTCAGTACCCATTAGCCACAACACACACCACTTTGCACATCAATCGTAATTCATAATAATATCGTAAGTTACTTACGTTGTCCACATAAAATATCAATGGTTCATATGGCTCACATCCTAATCAGTAATCTGAAAGGTCAAATGCAACATTTCTCATTCACAGACTATTGACCCGTCTCCCGTTTCATCATTGTCCAAACTATACAAATTATTATAGTCACTCGTATACTTACTTATACTCTGTATAAGTTCATTGTGCCTTCTGTCCTTCGGAGTTCTCTGAAGATTTTCGTGTGATTATAATCTACAATTCTTCTAAACGATACGGAAAATTTAAAAAACTCAATGAGACAGACTTTTTTGTGTAATATCCTCATCTCGTGTGCATTTTGTCGATATGGAATTTGAAATCTTTTCCTGTACACTGCAAAAGGGAAAAGGTGAGAAAGGAGCAAAATATTACTGAATTGAAAAGTAATGAATAAAAGCAACTGACAAGTTAATATTTCATAATAATTAGAATAATAATTTGTTATTCCGTCAAGGAAAAAACTGCTGTAGTGAATCCAAAAGCAAGTTGAATACTCATATACTCATACATGTATATACAAAGTACGCAAAGTGGTGATACGATCATAACTACGTGTTTACATATACTATTGATTATATTATAATTGGGCAGATTGAGAGACAAAATGAATCAGAAGAGAGATAATTTATGCATTATTGTATGTTGTGTAGTTAGGTAGAGAGTGTGAGTGTACGCCTTGTCAACTTATTCTGTACAGACAAAAGGTGAATTGGAATTATTCGAAGGATAATAATCTTCTCATTGTATATCTGTTCTATATTCTCTATCCTCGTGTGTGTGTGTATAGTGTGTACCCAGTCAATTGACTACTCCACACAGTCTCTAGTACTTTGTGAGTGAGCACCTGAAAGCTCACTGAAAGTGAAAATTGCAAATTATTACTATTGTAATATTACTGTTTTCCGTGCAACGTTTTCATTTATACGCGAGTGTGAGCATGGACTGTAGTTAGACTCACCATTTTTATCCTGACTGTGGTACAAGTCGCTGGGGAATTTGAGATTTCATTACTGTGGCAAAAAAATATGACGTGAAAATGTTCCAATCAATAGCATTTTGTGGCTATTATTTTTATTCCAACTATGCCAAGTTTGTTTTCAAAAAGGAAAAATAAAACGTGCAATCAGCAGTCGTGATATATAGTTTCTCTACAAAGTCCACATGCAAAAGTAAAAATTAAGTAAATATTAGAATGCAAATGTGCAGTAGTATAGTACTTAGTAGGAGTAGTAGCAAAGAAAATTGACACCTGGAAAATTCGCAAGCATACATTGCAATTTTAATTCGGAAAATTTCAAAATTAAAAAGAAACAACTTTGAGTCTCAAATTGAAAGTGAAAGAAAAAGTATTGTGATCTCAAGAAAACTAGACAAAAAAAACCATAAAAATGTTTCAAAAACTACGGAATTCCAAGTTATTTGAAGATGGGAAATTCGCTCAAGTCCTCATTTTGAGCGTGTCGTTTATGCTCATTTTTACAGCATTTACTACCACGTGTATTATAGAGGTAAAATAAACTGTACTCACCATTCGTGGTTTCTTTTTTTTTTAAAAAAAACGTTTTTTTACGTAGGTATACATAAACGTGAAGTACATATAGTGTATAATGAACTTTTTTATGAATGTTTTTGAGTAGCAAACAGTACTGGAGAGTGTCAAAGTCGACGATACATCATTTACGGGCTCCGGCTATGTTTCTCTTGCAATAATCTATGGAGTCTTCGCCCTAATTACTTGGATTTCCCCTTCAATTGTGGCACTACTACATTCCAAAAAATGTCTATTCATATCAGCCTTGTTCTATCTGTTCTTCATTGCTTCATTCCTTCTCCCACGTGCTTGGATTCTTTATGTGACTTCCGCCACTATTGGAGCTGCTGCTGCCATTTTATGGACTGGTAATTTTTATATAGCACTGAAAAATTAGATATCCTCAACTTTACGCGTCTACAAATAATAGCGAATGAATTCCCAAGGGAGATGCTTATGAATTTGTTTTTTGAATTGTTGAATTTCCAACTATTTTGTATATATAGCTCAAGGAAATTTTCTATCATTGTGTTCTACTCCCGAGACAATCTCGAGAAATTCTGGGATTTTCTGGGCCATTAATCAGTGCAGGTGAGAACCTCTCTCAAGATCTACACGGAGTAAAATTTAAAATTTTCCCCAGTTGTACGTAACAGAGAATTTGGATCTTTAATGTCTTTGTTTTCTTGTATTTCAGTTTGTTCTTTGGTAATCTATTTGTATTTTGGCAATTCCATGGGAAAACTCACATTGACTCGGGAACTCGAACAGTCGTTTTTGTTGTTCTCACTGTCGTCTGTGTATGCGGAACGTTTTGCTTCCTTTTCCTGAAAGATCTTAGGTAAATGTACTGATAAGATTACGGTGGAGAATGTTTACAAAAACTTGCAGAAAGGGTTTGTTAATGTGTGTAATTATGTTGCATCGGACAGAGCGGAAGCTGAAGAGGAAACCGAGGACAATGTTGAGTCAATTGGAAAACGGACGAATCGGAGGAATCCTGGAGCTCTTACGACTGCTTGGTTGGCTATGAAAGAAGCCATGAAGTTGTCAGTAACACCGCACATGCTCCTTTTGGCCGTCACAAGTTTATATACTGGATTACAGCAATCATTTTATAGGTAATATTTTGTCTTGTACTTTATAGTGATTATGATAAAAAATAAAACGACTGGAATTCATGTACTCAATTGATGTTCTTGTCATATTTTTCAGTGGTATTTACTCGACATCGATTGGATTTACAGAAGCTTTTGGTGACGATGCAAAAAAACTTGTAGGACTTGTTGGGATTTTAATTGGTGTGGGAGAAGTTGTGGGCGGGTCCCTATTCGGTCTGTTAGGCCCAGTCACAACCAAAAAGGGTAACTTGAAACTTGATATTGTTTTAATACTCATTTGAAGATTTATTCAATTGTCGAATTTAAAATTGCGTAAAAATTCTACACGACATTGTTTAATGAAGAGTATTTCTTGTACAATTTTGATTTCCAGGTCAAACACCGATTGTAGCACTGGGACTAGTAACTCATACAATCTGCTACATTTTAATTTACCTAAACCTCCCAGACGGCTCCCCATTGGGATCCACAAGCGAAGTTTCTTATTTTGCTCCACCACTTGTGTCAATTGCAATCCTGGGAGCGTTCTTACTAGGTAATATCTATAATCTAACAAACATGATACTTCTGTTTACTTGTGTCGTTCATGAAGAGCTTGAAATAATCGGTTTGTATCCTGATGGTAGGTTTCGGTGATGCCTGTTTTCAAACTCAATTGATTACCATGTTTGCATCAGTCTATGCAGATAAATCAGCAGCTGGTATGAAAAACAATAGTGAACGCCTACTATCTTCTACATATCGTCACCCTAAATGCAAACAGTACCATATCTGTTTGCATTTAGGGTGACGATATATACTTCATAGCGGAATGAAAATGATGAACTAATAAAAAATCTTCATTTCTCCTTACTATTTTGTTTTTAGCATTTGCCATCTTCAAATTTATCCAATCTGTTGGAAGCGCCGGTGCCTTTTTCTTCAGTTTGTACATTGGTCTGTATCTACAATTAATAATTCTAGTCATTTCCTGTATTTTGGGCTCCTTATCCTTTTGCATTGTGGAATGGAGGATAAAAAAATTGAAAAATACGAGTGTTGAGGATTTGAAGAGTGATAGCTCGGCGGAAGCCAGTGATAAATTTACCGTGGTAGTCAGTGAAAAAGAAAATATTGACGAGAAATAAAACAAGTTCCAGCAGCGTATCGGTCATAGGTAGATATACATTTTTTATATTTGCATAACCTTGCAAAATATTTGTATTTTTAAACTGTAACCTTTAATAAAAACCTTATTTTATTCATTACTGTTTATGTTATAGTTTGTACTCATTTCATACTCAAAATCAGACAGTGCAAACCTGTATATAGTTTGGCTTGTATTTTGGTAACATTATTTTCTTGTTTTTTCGAATGAGAACAAATTAATGGAGCTGTACCAATTTCATAAGCAAAAATGTTTTTTCAATGCTATCGGATTCTCGTCCGCATACTCAAGGTATAGTTAAAAACTATTGTAGTTTCACTGTATGCAAAAATATGTATGCTAGACATGTGCAGACTATGAATTTAGTCGACCAATGATCACTATGATTACTTGGGCCTTGTAAAAATGAAACGAGAAGACTGGTCGCCTTCCGTCATGTGTATAAGTACCCGTGTACTTACATCAGTCCTTTACTAAAAACTTTTGTAGTCTGATTAGCTTTTTTTGCAAGATGTCAAAGTTCTTTAATAAATTGATTGAACAAAATGAATGAAATAAAAAGTTAGTTAAAGACCAAAAGATGTAGTCTGACTAAAACATTTATAAAGCCACACATTTAGGACGAGATCGATTGATCAGTGAATCAGTGAATCAGGATTGGTTTGAAACAGCGTCCAAGCTCACGAGTTGCCAGGAAATTGTGAGCGTGATCGAGTCATCCTTGTGGAGAGGGAAAATCGTGGAATCCACGCGAGAATTTTTTTTTTTTTCATCTTTTAATCAACAGTTTCATTCAACAATTAAAGAGATTTATCTTCAATTTATTTACCTTCAATTATATATAGTGTATCTAAATCGTCATTCCTCGCATGTCTTGATAACAAAACATTGGTAGGTAATAATTTGTGTACTCACTTTTCTATACTTTGCTCGTTGTCTTTCCTCTAAATAATGTATTATGAGCAATTATACTTGGTGCATTTAAATGCGTATTTAATTATCATGTATCACTGTCCTTTAAATGTTTACAAAATTCAATTACTACAATCCCTTTTCCCTCTATTGCATTCGCTGTTGTTACTGTCGTCAACTTTTCCGTGTGAGCTGATAGAAGTTTTATGGATATATGCTAATAAAATCGACAACAGAGTGAAAATAATTGTTTTCAGTTTTTTGTCTACCTCGGAGTTTCTTAACAATTGAAACATAAAAGTCAATCCTTTTGGACTAGAGGAAATTGGAAAAGGGAAAAGTCGAAGAAGGAATTTATTTTCCAGTCTTATCACTGACGTCTCAAATTTCCACACTTTATATGACTATAGGCACAATTGTTATATGTATAGCCAGAATGACTATTTGTTTTATGCCCATTGTCTTTTCATCGTTTTTAATTTTACTTTGAACGAGACGACGTCCAGATTTTTGTATCTTCATCTACAAGATTGAATTCGATTCAACAGATGAATAGCCCCACGCATTTCTGTACACCTGTATATATTACATTTATAATTGTGACTTCCTATTAAGGGTTGAATGTTATAACTGTGCTCTATTTACATTTAATGACAATTGCACCAAACCGCTTCTTTTTTATCTCCTTCGTTCCATCTTGGCATGTGCACAGTGCACGTACGCATAAAGAGTATTAAAAGTGAATGGACGTAAAAAACGTTTTGTCCATACTGAAAGTATTTTGGGTCGTTTTTATAAAGCTAAAAACCTTAATTGAACTTGAAACTTTTAGTCAAGAAGGGTTTTGAATCAAAAACCTGGACTAAAATATCAATCAAAACTTTTGATTGATATTTTAGTCCAGCTAAAAAAAATTGGCCCAGTTTTAGCTGCTTTATATATAGTTTATAGACCAAAAAGTGTTTCGTTTTACGATTAGTTTAGCCAACTGAAGAAATTTTCAGATCCACACAAGTCTATAATTTATTCATATTTGATTATTTAAAGTCTTGAAGTGGAATATTCTCCAGAATTTGTGCACAGAATAACGTGTTGTTCTGTGGAATTTGTGTTTTACTGACATGGCTTGCTTGTTTTTCATAATTTATGAATAACCTGACTTATCGTAAAAAAGTCCATATTATACATACAAGTCATTCAATTGTTAGGAAAATTAAAAAAAGCATGTAAAATGGTTGGAATGAGGAGGAGCGTTCTCAACACATGCATACTAGTATACATGCAAAAAGTGATTTGCTTAGTACCTGGGATTTGACCCAGATTAAAAAGCTACAGGTAGAAAAAAAAAAATAATAAATATGCACAGAACGTAAATGTAAATACGACGAGTTCAAGACATTCGTATTCTGATTTTCTGATTTTCAATGCATATACTATATACAAAGACTTTTACCTATATGCAAAGACTATCTGTAAAAGCTCTCGTCCTGTTCTAACGATAAGTCGAACAATACCTATGTATACATAAATGAAGTCAGACTTTTACAATCTTCATATACACACACAAGGTCGAGATATATCATATATATAATATTACATACCTACATATATGAAATTTTAAGCTCAGGTTTAATTTTTATACTTTAGTTACATATTGTATATCTGGTTTGGTCACCTACTTAAATCCAGTGTGAGCTTACCTTATATGTAGTTATATAGATATTTGTGATTCTTACACGATATGGACGAAACTACACACGACGATTAGTGGGAAAGCGTAATGTTGCATATGTACTGTATAATGATACTAAAGGACTTGCACATATTATACTTACTTATACCAATAACACTTTGGCAATGACAGTGAAAATGTAATGGAATATCACCTTTGAAATTCTTACAAATTAGTACGGGAGCAATGTCCATGTACAATTGCCGGTATACTTAATCCTTGACTCTTAATCCTATCTATATAATAATAATATATACACTTATTGTTTCTCTCTCCAGACCTTTTTTACATTATTTATTTTTGGATAGTCTGTAGTGACTACACTGTAGTCACTGTCATAATATTACACAAAAGTATTGTAACTATTTTCTCTTATACCTGTGTGTGTTGACAATCCACAGTAGTTGGATTTTACCTTTCGACTGAGCAACTATATATATATACACACACGCTACAAATATTCGACTCTATTGATTTTATTTCTCTTCTTTCTTATCTATCTTCATTATTTGTAAGAATAAATTGATTGCTCTACCTACACGTGTTAAAAAGGTTAGCAAACATTGAAATCAAATCAATAATATTTTTCAAGTTTTTATTGGTTCTTTTTTGAGTAATTTTTCGGCAGTGACAAAAAAATATTGAGAAGACCTTGATACACTGCGTGTGTGTGGGATTAAAAGTTCTGTTCAAATAATTTGAAATGTCGACGGTAAGCAGTGTTTTTGTTTTTTGAAAAGTTTTTTGAAAAGGTGTAAATAGTATTTAAGATTCACTGTTTTAAAAATTGTAGAGCAAAAAATTAGTTTTAAAGTTTTTGTTTTTTCGTATATTTAATTAACTTTTCTTCAATTGAAATGCTTTTATCGTTATAGGTTTGTGATGTCTTTGGTACGTCAGTTCATCTTGCCAGAAAGCTTCGATTTGATTCAATCAATGATTTTGATTCCGGTAATTAATTATTTGGAACAATCTTTTTCACATGTTGTATAATTATGGTTTTTTACCTTTCTATCCATAATTCAATGCTTTCTACGATTTTTAGAAATTCCGTGGTTTCGTGATGGTCCCAACAAAGGGTCATCGTTTACCTTCCGAGGGAGAATCGGCATTGACACTGGCCTTAATTCCAGTCCTCTGTTTAACATGTAAACATAAAATATTTTTATATATTATACCCATACTCGACTACATATTTCAAAATCTAGCAAAAAAATAAATTTTTTGTGAAACCTATAACGATAAATTTTCAGGATAGCTCATATCACTCACAAGGCAAATGAACCTTTCGTCTCCTTCCGGTTTTTCCGTCCAGGTACTGCATTAAATTATTCATTCGTTTTTCTGCGTCAGAGTTATACGAACTTACATATTAAAATACGATAAGTAATACATACATTATATTTTTAATGATTTAATTTGAACTTAACCGTATATTTCCTTATGGAGCTCACGCAAACGGCATGAAGAAGTATGCTCCAGAAGTGAAAGATGGATTTTCTGCCCTGAATATGTCAATGACCTTTCTCCAACAAGACGGCACTGAAAAATTTACACGAAGTAATTTAATTATAATAATGTTATTGGTGTTTACTATTTAAATTGAGATTGAGATGGTAAAGTAATTACAATTGGAATAATTTTTTCAATATTTATAGGTTACAATTCGAGTATGGACGTTTGTGGTATTGATTGCTCATGTAAACGAGAAGTTCCCGACTCCCTTTGTCACCGAGTAGTCTCTTTTTGTCCGGTGGAATGGATTTTAGACTCTGTGTGCAAGAATGTAAGAAGAAGAAATTCATTTTTTAGTTTATAATATTAGCCTATAGTATTATTACAATTTTTTTATAATCGTGGAGGATAAAATTCTGATCTAATTATGTATCATTTTTTGTACCTCTAATGTCAATATGCTTTTTGTGTTGCACAATTACAGACTTTATCATCTGGAGTCGTTTTTGCTCATTTGTATGTGTATCTTGAGATTCGTTTGACTGGCCGAGTAAACAGTTTGTACTCTACTCCTAGCCTGGAGCCTTTGAGTATGTCATCTCTCTCTAAAGCTATGAAGAAAATCTTGGAAACCTCTACACTGTTTGATGTCAAACTCAGAGTGGCAGGCCAGGAGTTCAGTGCTCATATGAATATTTTAGCAGGTAATTCAATAATACAAAATTAAAATGAGTACACCTAATACTTACTTTGTAGTAGGGGAAAATAAGTACAATTTTGTTTTGTTACATTGCATTTTCATAAGATTCAATTATTTTTGTTTCCAATTTCAGGCCACTCTGATGTTTTTTCTGCAATGTTTGAGGCAGATATGAAGGAGAGAAATGATAAAATTGTTGAAATAAATGATCTGACTCCGTCAACAGTGGCAATTCTTTTGAAATATCTATACTATCGAGAACTACGGGAAATCCATGAGAATACACAAATGGCCGTGGGTAAGTACTTTGTTTAATTTTGTTTCAGTTGTTACCGATTTGTTATTATGAGACTTTTAAAATATGCCTAATACTCAAAAATGCTTTTTATAAAAATGTCATTCAGATTTGCTCCGAGCTGCGGATAAGTACAATATCAAGGATTTACTCCAAACTTGTGAGGATATCATTCAAGCAACCCCCGCAGATAGATTTACAATCAGTACTGCACTTGACAGTTATTTGTGTGGCAATAGACTGCAATTACACGCTGTTGAACGTCACGCAGTGAAAGTTCTCAAATCGTTAGTCCATATATAATCGATTTTACATTAGATAATTACAGACATTCACTATCAAGTCATATTTTGGGACTCCATTGATTGGAATGTGAGAAAATAATTCGGATTTGTTCATTTTTGTTTTGTCTTTTGTAGGAAAGGTATTGAAATCCGTGACTCTGAGTGTTTCAAGAAATTTTTAGAAGCCAACATTGACGTTGTACCAAACCTCTTCTTTTTACTCACTTCTCAAGAAGATGCTTAAATTTATGATGATGCTAATGAAGTATTCTATCAATTACTTTTTTTTATAATAAGAAATGACTGGAATGAGAATATCTCCAACAATAATCCACCCTTTTCTCATGCGTACAGCTAAATAATATTAGCTAAAAAATCAATTATTTTACATATTATATTTCTCTTTCTTGATTATAATGTGTCCCTTGATTTGTGTTCTCCAAATCAACACTCATTTTTTAAAAGCAGAGACAAATCTACTGTGTGTAGTAAAATTAATCCTTTATTTAGCTCTATAGATATATCTTATTTAACTCTTATATAAACTATATGAAATAATGAACTTATTTATTTTTTGTTATATTTGTTGGTCCCTTATCAGTTATTGGTTTTCTGATTCTCGACTAACGTAAAAAAAGCTTTTTTGAAACCTTCTAATGGGTAATATACCTACATTGTATATTACACTTAGTTCTATTCATAGTTTAAGTTCTCGTGTAATATGTATGTAGGTAAGTACATATATATATATATAAAAATGAATTTTGATGTATAATTTGTAAATTATTTGATTGCACATGACTTACAATTAGTGTGTTTAAGATTACTGTTATACAAACAGTCAATTAAATATCATGTAAATATGAACTCATAGAAAATCCAATGAAATTATTGAGTATCACTGCAAAGACGAGCTTCTCCACCTGCCAACCTCACAGTCTAACGTTCACATGTATTTTCGTTTAGCTGGCGTCGAAATGTTTCATAAGGAAATCGGATGGAATTCTATAGATGCGATGACAAATTTAATGCCAATCAACTGGTTGTATTTTGTATCCCATTTTTTTTAATTTGAGAGTGCAAAAATTATAAATTATTTACAATTGGTAATAGTTCTTTTACAATTTTTCAGTGACTCTTACAAAAATGTGCTATTATTTGCGAAAGGTTTTTTTTACAACAATATTGTATTTTGTATTTAAGTTTTTCGTTCTTACCACTATTACTTATTCATACCTATATATATGCTCAATTTTATAGTAGAAAGTATTGTCTTAAAGCAAGTTATTTAAAATTGCACTTTGTGGTATTATATTATGGTACTTTAGTATATTTGGTATATATTAAATTAATAATATAAGAAGACGTTAATGAGGATTAATGTATTTGCAAGGATAAAGGTTGTTTACATTTAGTATATGTCTTGAGTTTTTTTTTAACTTTTATGATAATAATTTGATCAATCAATCAATTATTATTCGTTTGAGCCCTACTTACATATTGCTTGAATAGCGTAATATACTATGTCGTAGATATATAGTTTTTTTGTTGAAAAACATGTTGTCGTTCATAACACGACATTGTAATTTCAAGGTGTCTTGGTGTAGCATATTTATAAATAAATCATAACTAAATCTATTCAAGTTTGACGTTTGAATTGATGATAATGTTGTTTGTCTCGTTTGATCCCAGCTTGTTGTTTTTCGAAATGATGTGATATGAAAGCATATACATACAATAACTATCCATTCCTAAAAACTTCCACCTCATTCAAAGCTTCTTCATTCTCACCATTTGCAGGTTGTTGTTCGTCTATATTTACTCGATTTTTCTTCTTGAGATCTGATACAAATAGTAAAAGGATTACTATTTCTATTGTGTGGAAAGCCAGTTCCGGTAGGGTCATAAGGAATGTGAAAGATTTTGAATACTCCAAGTAAAAGAGTAGCATATAGAATTTGACTAGCGTTATGACATTTATTGTAAATAAAAGCGATATGTAGTATTCTGACGTTGAAATGATGTCTTCACGATCTTTTGTGCCCTATATATAGAGATAGAAAGGTATTCAAGTTGAGTTGAGATTCAGTACAAAGAGAGAGAAAGCATACGTGTAGAATTAACTCATTATTAATTACCTCAAGCACACTTCCATACAAAAGGAATCCAGTGAAAAATTGAAATCCGTTTATTAGTAATGCAACGATGTATATGAAGAAACAGAATATTCGATCTAAATAAAATAAAATCAAACATAATATTACCAATGTTAAAACTTTCAAATTAAAAGTACTGTCAAATCACTCAAGTAATTAAAGAAATAGTTTTTACATTGTCTAGGCTCGAGCGCTCCTTGTTGCTTCAGATTCGGTTCCTATATATAAAGCAATTTTTATTTCCATTCATGTTTTATTTTTATCTGATTTCTTAGCACATGTACCTATATAAATACATAGATAGGTAATGTAAATGTTTAAAGCACCTACCCAGTCACGAGGTAACTCAAACAACCAAAGTGTATATAGTACCATCAGACTGATGGAAATCAACTGAAATTAAATGTGGAATTATTATTATTATTAAAATCTTTGAACTCACAATGCATAATTCATGAACATATTTAACGCTGAATTTGTTCGTGGCATCTACAGTTATTATTTGAAACAAATTGTTATCATTTTTGCGAAATTACAAAGGTAATCATATGCTAAAACTCGACTCATATTTTCCCTTCGATTCAAATGTACGATTTTATTTACACACATCTGGATTCTAGACAAAACTTCTATAAAGTCGTAAAGTAACAACATTTGACATTTGACCCTCATCGACAAAAGTTATGTGTACTAAAAAACTATAAACTGAATCAACACGCAGCCTTTTAAGCGCGGCACCACTATACCTTACCCCAAAACTAGAATGTCAGCATACTCAGCATGCCTAAAAATATAGACTGGGACGGGACAGACCATGAAAAAAATCCTACTAAAAGTAAATTATATCTCAGATTGCAGTCAAATTTTTTTCTGCCGATATATTCAAAATCCAAATTCTTTTCGTGTCGGCTCGAGAGTTTCCATTATTCACATTTAGAGGAGAGAGATGAAATAGAAATTTTGGGAAATATTCAAAGCAACTGTGTAAAACAACTAGTTACTAAAAAAAAATCTTACCATGTCAATCCGTGTCAAGATCCGTATCCGTAAACCACTAGTAGTCCATTCATGCTTTATTCCATCTATCAGATTGCCCATGTTGTTTATTTTATTTTATTATTCTGATAATTCTGACTGTGAAAAACTGGTAGAAATATTATATGAAATTAAAATGTACATTAATTTCACATTAACTTTTGAAAACACATTTGCATTGCTATTCATTTTACTAAGTATGAAAACAGGAAGAATTTATTATATTACACACTTCCCTCTTTTCCGCTTATACTCACAATTAAATGGAATATTATTATTTAGAATTGTGAGTATTTTGACCCTGCACTAATGAATAAATTTGAATTTTTGCGAGTGTCAAGTTGACACTGTCAACGAATAATTATACTTTAAAAAATATGTCGTTGCTCCTTTCAGTTGAATATCAAACTGCTGAAAGTACACAAATATAGCTCAACGCACCACCAGGAACTACGAATATTAACACTATTAAGATTTGTAGGAGTAACAATAGTCGAATACATGATTATAATATGTTTATTTCAGTAGGTATATATATTTCTGTGTTCAACACACTACACTTTTTTGTCCAGAACACTTCACTGGACTAGTCTGCCACTGCAAATGCAACTGCAATCAAAGTAATAATACTACACTGAAATGACTCTCTCTCTCTCTCTCGTTCGATTTTGGCTTTGAATCTTACGAGAAAAAACTTTCTCGCCTTCTTCTTCCTTTGCATATACCTTTACACTATTTTTGTGCAGACAAACTTGGGATTTGGAATTCGCATACGAAAAATGGGAAATGCTACTCACATGGATTAAAAAAAATTCCGCATGTATCTTATATATGCAGGCGGCTATCACAATAATATAACAACAAAAAAAACTACAACATACGGATGAAGGACGACTTATACGATTAGACTAAAAACCGACGACGGAAGGGAGAACAAATGCACACACACACACACACACCACACATACACTCACAAAATAAAATTCAAAAAGGTAATCCTGATTCAAATTCAAATGCAAATTCACAGAGTCGGTTCAATTCTCCTTTTGTAGTATAGTTAGCGGTAGTTTCCCAGTTCCAGTAGTGGCTCCCGTTTAAGCGTATGGTTTTTTTTTCGTATTTCTTGGGAAAAGTGAAATACACGCAAATTGCCGCAATGCTGGAAGTAGGAGAAAGTTGGAACTTACTCTAGCTTGGAATATGTATAGTGAGCTAAAGAGAGAGAGAGAGAGAGAGAGAAAGTATCGTCTGCATGTATTGAAATGATATTGTAGCGTGTGCATGTGTGTGTGTGTGTACAAGTTTACGGTATGAAATACGGTAGAAAACTACAGCAAATAGCCCAATAGAAATAGAGAGAGAGAAATGGGGGAAAAGCCCGTGTGAGCAGTCAGAATAGTCAAAAGTGAGCAACCATAACAGCCGACAGTATTTCAAATCAGAATTTTGTACTGCAGGTGTCTCATGTTTCTTTCATAGGGTCTCCACTTTCCACAGTCTAAGGTAAAAAAAAGGTGTTCTCTCTCTTTCTTCTCTTTCTTCTCTACATCTCTCCTTCTACTTCTGTGAACGTAAATAAATATGTAGATGAATCTACTAGTACATTTTCATTTTAGTATTCATATCCGAATCCATGCATCAATAGCTCCTTCATGTGTTAGATTAAACCGTCTCACATATGACCCAAGTGTGTAAAAATATACAAGTCCAAATAATAGCGCGAAGGGAAAGTTACTGCAGCGATTATACATGTGTTAACGTCAAACATAATATGTATCGTACATACATGTACATTGGGGAAAGCTCAAATGCTCAAATGCTCAAATATACTCAAATCCGAATCCAAAAACTTGCAAGTTCAATTCCAGCTCTACAATATTCCATGTCTGTACGTACCTACTATATGTAGTATGTGTTTAGATTCTGATTGTACTTTCTCCCGTACTTACTTGGTTAGATTGACTGCAGAAAACTTGCCAATTTTCATCCATGCCATACCGTGCCAGGGCTCACTTTAAGCCATTACCATGTGTGTATGTGTGTGTATGTGTGTGTGTGTGTGTGTGTGTGTGTGTGATATATATATAACTAATGTATGCATGATGAGAAGTGAGAAGTCGTCGAAAAGATTGACGTGTGATACGCTGTTCAGATTTAGTAAAAGCCACAAGTCTCCTGTATGTATCAATATAATACACCAAATGTTTACTTGTAATTGCCACAGTCTCATCATTTTGTGTTTTCATATCTTCATATATCTTTCGTATTTAATTCATTGAATTCAGCCAATAAATGGATGGGGGAAATTGAGGGATCAGAGCAAGCCCATCATGCATTTAGTATCTATAGTATTTCAATCATTGATAATAAACTCACTTAGCTTTTAGTTTTTGACTTTTTTCATAGTTTCCATTGTTTTCGCACTTTTCAATTTACTGTAAATAATATTTAGTGACATATAAATCGGGCGTAAAGTATTGAATATGAGCATGCCTATGCTTTTATGTACATATAGTTTACCTGGATACCTATATAGATAATCATGTGAGATGGTAATCATGTATAAACTGCGTGGACCTCTGGACACAACATACAGTATTATAGAGGACGAAATCAAGATTTCCTTCGAGCATTCATTTTAATTACTTGCACACACGGAAATCCTATATGTATCGCATTATAAAACGTTAATAAATGCTGAACGGTGTGCAACCTGAAAAAAGTTTGAAGGAATGTTATGAATAAAAAAACATTCATGATTTCTTTCACGTACCGATATTTGATACAGTCTAACGATAAGTGTCCATAGTTTAAATTAATCTACAAATTCATTGCAGTATATTTCTTGTCGTACTTATGCTAAATACATATTTTCGGATGATTGTGCTTGAACCTTGAATTTGAATCACAAAACAAGTCATGCAAAAAGTACATCTATGTTTCTGTATGTATACATACATATAGTTTCATTAGGTATATTTATAGCTTTTACTGATATAAAAAATCATGGTCGTTTTTATTAAACGCGTTACACACAAATGAAAAAACCGGTGAGGGTGACGATATCGTGACACATGAAAAACCTGTTAAAAGTATATATAATATAGATATATAGTGGAAAAAAATGTCTAGTGCTCGAACTAGTGTCTATATTTATAGAGAAAGCGAAATGTGTATGTACAAGTGTATATTTAATTGTATGTAAATCAAATTGAAAACGAGTGCCGAAATAGCGAAATACTATTTTAATAACGAGTAAAGTAAAGGTGGTAGAAAAGTTTCTTGGGAAAATGACAATACATAATAAATACTTATTTAGAACATGCTTAAACGTAAGTACACCAGGACCTTGCATTGCTATTAATCTTCAACTTGTAACGAATATTTTTTTCGTACGTAATTAAAACTCAGACGATCTCTTTCTCTCAATCCACCTTCCCTTCCCGTTTGATCTACAGAATGATGATGTTGTGAGTTTCCATTTTGATCTGATGACAATTGGAATGGGAATGAGTCTATAGTTATTCTAGAAACGCGACTCAGACGGACACTCCCTGTATGTCGATTATTCCCTTCCAAACCGGCTCTCACTGGCCCAATAAAAAAGTTGCTCAACTCCATGAGGACACTATCCAATTCATCTGTAGTATTCACAACTATAGGATTTTCCAGTCCAAATTTACTTAGCATATCCGGCCAATTTTGAGGGATTTGATAAAATATCAAAATACTTCCATTCTTCCCCAATGAGTCTACTAAACCAACTACGGAATTAAATGTCGTATAGTCTGAAGTCCTATATTTTACAAAACCAATTCAATATTTCATAATTAAAAACCTTCAGATTCAGATTTGAAATATATATATGTAAGTACGATAAAAAAAATGCTAGTAAACCTGTTCCACATTGAGCAGGACAAGACAATGACAGGGAAATCTTGACTGTCTTCACATTTCTTTTTGGCTGCCAAAGATTTCTTTGTGATTTGAGATCGAAAATAGTCACAACTGAAGAAATTGAGAGATTGGTGTGTTTCAATGAAGATGTAATTGATTTTGGATGGTAGATGATGTCTGTACTCGGTGTGCATGGATGGACGAAGTGCCTTCAGTAAAATGATACAGATGCTCGAACCAATCCCAATTAAAATCCCATATTCCATACCAAGTAGAGCGGATGATACACACGTGAGAGCACAACTTAAGAGATCCAACTCTGTAAATCCACATAATTTCTCAAGATTCTCAACTGATATATATACTTGCAAGTTCAATGAATTCATTTTATGAATTTGAATTTAATTTAATTACTTGAAAGTTTCCATAATCGCCAAATGGTTGAAAAATCAATCATGAAAATCATTGCAGCAATGATGATGCTGGATAATGTAGCTTTTGGAATGTATTCAAAATAGGGTGCTAAAAATCCAATGGACAACACCATGAGGATTCCTATTATTCCACAACATACAAAAATTCATTAGTTTTCTTAATCAGTTTTAGATATTCAAATTTCAAAATCTGAAGCATCACATTCATATACCTGATATTAAACCAGAGAGATGGGATTTGACTTGACACGATGCATTCACAGCGGATCGAGAAAAACTTGCACTAGTTGGAATCGAGTCGAAAAATCCAGAACCCACCAAATTTATAACACCGAGGGAAATGAGTTCTGAAATCCATTGTGTCAAAATCCACTGTTAAAGATGCTTTTACGTATATCATTTTGAATTTTACACCTTATGATTCTCTGTTTTTTTTAAAGAAGGGAGAGAAAGAAAGAGAGAGAGAGAGAGAGAGAGAATTTGTGTACCCTGTGTTGCATCAACTTTTGTATCCGAGAATTTCTTGCTAATGGCAACATTTTGTAAAATGGCAATGAATGTGATTATAAAAGGGGCACTGCTCAAATATTTGAAAGTCTCCCATTCACTCATAAACTCTCCCGTATCTGTCCCATTTACTCGGACAGGTAATTTGAAATGTGGAAGTTGAAACTCTGGGAAACCTTCCCGGATTTTCCCAGTAATTTTAAAAGGTGGTTCCGAATCCCTGGACAAAAAGTAGCTGAGGAGAATACTTATAATCATTACAAGCGCATTTCGACTCAAACTCAATGCATTCAGGTGCTTTTTCCATTTCTCCAGTCTACGGATATCCTTCAGTTTCTGTGTGTGAAAAGACAAACATTTACAAATTTGTATAGTACTAGTAATTTAATTCAACAAAGGAAATATTTCACATATTTTGAGAGTTGAGCTTACAAATAAAGAAACGAGAATAAAAGCACAAGAAATCCCCAGGATTGAATCTCCAACCCTAATACTTGAGAAATCTTCAATGATGTGAGTCCAAATCGGGATCAAGTTGGATCCAGCGGACGAACCTGTAATTCCCAAAAATCCTTTGATTTGTCCAGAGGCTATTAAAAGGGCAGCGGCCATTGTAAAACCAACCGTCACTGGCTCTGTTCGATATCAAATTCAAATTCAAACACACATGAAGTTTTTTTTATAGGAAAATTGTACATCTCGCCATGTTTTTTTGCAAGTAACTGGTAAGAATTCTTTACCTGATATGAAACTCACTAGGAATCCTTCACAGTTACATACATAAGAAATCAATCATAAACATTAGACAATTTCAACAATGTTGATGATAAGAGCATTCAAAGTGTTATTTTGTTTTTTATTGAATTGAACCTAAATGGAGAGCTCCGAGAATGGAATGCAAAATTCCAGTGTAGAAACCGAGTAGAATGGCACACTCGGGGTGATCTGGTCCACAGGCTTGGAACGATAATAAACTGAGAACTGCTTGTGGGCCGATAATCAACTCACGACAGCTCCCCAAGAAAACATATAGAAATGCTCCAATGTAAGCAGAATACAGCCCATACTATATATATACAACAACAATAAATGAAACTTTCTTTTCAATTTCAATTTATTTGAATAATATAATATAATTAAAAGTGTAGTGTGAGAGGGAAAATCTTACTTCAGGTGAAAGACCTGCTACAGCTGCATCTCCCTATTATTTAAAAAATTATTATTGTAAAAATGGGTTATGAAACTCGTCAAAATACGAGAAAATTTATTGGTTGTACTTATCGTTAGTAAATATGACGATATTCCTGACACATTTTACATACATAATTAGGCAAAAATAAAATGCAAAAATATATATTTTTTTTTAACCATGCTCGCCGGAATCGCACAAAGCCACACCTGGAAAAAAACATTATTGACGAATTACTCTTATAGTTTATACATTTGATTGAGATTTATGCTATCAAAATTTGAAACAAAATTCGCTAGATTTATTACCGTCAATCCGGCGATTATATCCGGTATAATATATTCCTTTCGGTACTTTGGGAGCCATTTCAAGATAGGGAGTTTTCGTTTAAAAAATTTCGCTAATTTCTGTTTCCGATTTGATGGTTTCTCAAATTCTAAAACTTGATAATTCTTCTTCTCCGGGATTAAAATTGAGCTCATTTTGAGAGCTGTTACCACACTTTGAGTGTTTTTTATTTATATTTATTTATTTACTCATTTAATTTGTGTATAGTTAAATCTATGTGTTTGCTTCGTCACGCGTCACGGGCAATAACAAGTCGATACATTTTTGTACATTAAATATTTTTTGATCATTGGATTTCCCAGAGGTCTCCAATTGTGAATGAAATTATATGAAGTATACGCACACGTAAGCTATAAATTACACTATATAGGTACGACATTTATATACACCTCATTATTACACATGCCAGACCTGTGTCCACCCAAATTCACTTGTCTATACACTTTCCCAACTTTATCACCGAAATGCCGCTTGAATTAATTGTATTCTCTTAATCTCTGTATTTACTTAGCGACAATCAGGTGAGAGTGGAGTTTCGTTCTCATGAATACATGAAAACTCGCTCTCCACTACTTATGAATAATGAGGCTTTAATTGCAGTTAATTGGTTGACACTTGACAGTATATATATATATCTGTAGCAGGATTCGAATTGGATGTCAGCTTATAAAGGTTGTGTTGTACAACATCTCCCTATGTCACTTGACAACTTTGGTAAATATATTTTAAGGATTGTTACATATATATAGCTATCAAGCGGATAACTCTTCTGATATTCAGTATATATATCGGTGATAAGTGACGAAACAATGCTGCCCTTGCTAAAATCTAAAAATATTTACAATACACAAACACAAAAGATTTTTTTGATTACTTTAAAGTCAATGCTGAATCTATATATTATGAATGCTGATTGCTTCAAAATAAACAATCAATATATAAATATATCATGATTCATCATCAGTGTATTTCCATTATAATAGATGGAACAGATAAAAAACGACAATATGGTCAGTACGTACTACGTTTTACAGATACATCCGTAAAACGTAAAGCATTCGTCTTCTGAAGTTTTATCACTGCTTTTTAAGAGTTTTAATTAAAACTTTTTAATAATATAATAGTATTCAGTATTAGAATATTTGTACATAGAAATTCGGGCAGTTATGTTGAGCTGGATCCTGTGTGAAGAGAATATTTATTTGTATATGTAGGCCATGAGAATAATTTTTTTTGTGAAAGGAGAAGGTCAGAGTTTGAATTTGTCTAATTAAAATAACATGCTACTAAATATCAAATGATAACATTTGGGACTAAAGAAATTGGCGAGTCGAATTTCCGTCGTCAACTGATAATATCCTGGATTCAATTTCATAGCACTGCCAGAAGAGCAAAATCCTTGTGTTTTATGTTCTGTTTGGGCTTCTCTATTTATATATAAGTATAGGAACGATTTTCTCGTCGCCTCATGAGTCACACATATCAGTATCTAAGTAAATCTCAGCCTTGAATAAGGCAATTGCCAATTGGAGAATAAGCACAAAAAGTAAAGAGTTTATATATTTGGGAAATATAATATTCACTTGTCACGTAGCTACACGTAGCTTTGTCATGCTATACACTTTTATTCCATTACTATTTATTATTATTATTGTCGCACCAAGTCATGTTTTCCTAATGGCTCAGCACCTCGTATGTTTTAATAAATTTTGCTTTTAGTATATATCGACTCTGTCAGTTTGTCTTTTGTGCTGTGAATTTCGATTTAAGATGAATTGGTGACTTTTTTGGGGGATTTATACATGTCGTCTATTTAATCGACTGCTCCATCATTTTGGAAATTTCAGTGTAAACCTCGTTTGTAAAGAACTTCTATACAAGAAACATTTGTCCGAAGGTGTGAGTTTTGCAAAGTTGAATTACGTAAATAAATAAGTGGCAAAAACATTAAAAACATGTATCGTCAGTTAAGTTCAAAATCGTACTATAATTATTTTCCTTAATTTCGTTTGACCGGGTTGACCTGCTTTGGAGGTCGAAGTATTAGAGATGGAGCTTTGGGTCAAGCGATTATTGTAGAGCAGATCATGACGAACAATAATGTCGCTTGACTCAAGGCTCCATCTCTAATACTTTGACCTCCAGAGCAGGTCAACCCGGTCAAACGAAATTAAGGAAAATAATTATAGTACGATTTTGAACTTAACAGACGATATATACTATACCTATATTAATTAAAACTTGTTTTAAATATTTCCCTTCCCATTTTTGTAATTTTTTTCATTGTCTGATTGTATACAAAGGCTCGAATTTCACTTCATCAATTTTAAAAAATGTCTTCGACTGAGGATGAGGAAATTTTGAGTGTGATTCCGCCACCCACAAATCAAATCAAATTGGATCTGGAATTTCTAAGTTACAACTCAATGCAACACATTGACTTGGTTTTTTGGATGTTATTTGAGAATGAAGTGATTACACTGCATGAAATGGAACTAATTGTAAGACATGACATATTATTATTATTATTATTTAAATATTTCTTGTACAATTTAATTAGAAACAGTAAAATGCATTGGCAAAATTTAATGGGTCTGACATTTGCTTTTATTTATATACGCGCTTTATAAATTTTACAGAAAAGGCAGCATGAAGAGAAGGAAAAATGTAAAATCCTGTACAGGATTTTGGACAAAAAGTTAAATTCGAGTTCCTCTCCAGATTCTGTAGTTGCAATTCTCCGGCATATTTTTCAGCAAACTGAAAATGAAAAACTGAGCAAGGCGATTATTCACGAGTCGAGTGAGGATCAAAAATAATTTAAGTTAAAACAAACGGTGTGCATGAGAGTACTCTGAAAATCAAGCGAACAAAATATTAAATATTAAATTGTACTGTAGACATCTACTTCTCAATGATACGATTGATTTTGAAAAATAATAAAGTTCTTCGTTTTCTTTTTACTTTGGTTGTAATTATTGACGATACAATTTTCCATACCAGCTACTTTGAGAATTATGACACACTTTTATAAAAGTGTAGCACTTTCTTCTATAGAAGAAAGTGCTGGTTGCTGCATGTTCATATGTATTTGCCAACATAATAATATGTGAGGAAGAGCAAAAGTGCAAGTTGTCGAGTTCCCATCCATTCCACTAAATAAAGCTGTGGTAATTCATCCAAATGCAAACTAATCAGAAATGTCTATGCGTGCTCGACAGTTTTTCGGTTTTCCGTGCTCTTCTCAACAATCAATAAAGGAAATTCAAGTTTGATTTTTCATAATATTTGATAGAATTTGATTCGCAATTTTATTTGAGTGAGTCCTCGTAAAAACTCCTATAGTTCAGATTATCCATATATATTGTTAATAAAAAAAAGAGACGTCGTACATATTTTACCAGATATCCTTGATCGAATAACAACTGTGAATGGTATAGTCGATTGTTTATGATTCAATTCTCCTCGATCTTTCTCTTGTATTTGAGTAATAAGTTTTGTATATTTATAGTAACAAATTGATGGTGATTTGTACTAGGCTTTTTTGGGAGAACTTGGGCAGTTTTTTCCGGATCGGGAATCAAATTGACCCA
The DNA here is from genome assembly GCA_034699125.1 of Gisinianus flammeolus. Lineage (NCBI taxonomy): Eukaryota > Metazoa > Arthropoda > Collembola > Symphypleona > Katiannidae > Gisinianus > Gisinianus flammeolus. The sequence goes on from JAIUND010000666.1 coordinate 37,801, forward strand.
CGACGAACGAGATTCATGACGCCACATTGCTGGAATTTTTCGAATCAATCACGTCTACAATATGAATTTACCTTTGGTAAGGAAATTATGATAAAAATTTGGAATTAAAAATTGAAATCGTCTTATACTGACTAACTCTGTTCAGTTTTCTCAAGGAAATATTTCTGGAATTGAGACTGGTGCGTCACTCCAAGGAATTCACTGCTATGAAATCGAATCGAACTACATGCCTTTGCATTGAACTTTCGTCAGTGTAATGAACTGTTTATTTCGCATGGAAAAAATGTAGTAAAATAGATATACGTCAAACGTTGCTGTATACCAAACAGATCAGTCACAGACTGAAAATGAGTCACAATAAAGTCCATGAAATTTTACTGCTTTGTTTTTGACTAGTCGACATTTTTGAATTTTTTCGTCTGGTCTCCCTCTTGTACAATCAACAACAAAGAAATGGATTTGATTTTTACACCGTCCATTAAATTTAAAGGTCGTTACATTGACTTTTCTCTCTGCTCAACATTAATGCTGTAATACAATGATACAAGTTATATGTACAGAGGGTTATGCAAGATATTAGGACCGCTTTTTGACGTACTACTGTGGACAGATCTTTCGTTTTACGGACATAACATGATATCCATCGTAAACTTCATGCTACTTCCTCGGGATGTATTCGAGTTTATCTTCCTCCGATATCACATCCCTGAGAAATCCAGTTTTGAAAATCACTTGTTAAAAAACAGTTCCCAAAAGCCTGTTTTTCACAATGTTCGGATTTTTATTTTTCCTGATTTAAAAATAAGTCAAAAAATTGCCAAAGTTCGGACATTCTCGGTATACGTTTTCTACACGTTGACAAAAAATCTCATCTCCAAATTCCTTCAAATGACTGCGCTACGGCATCCGATACACGAAAAAACGCATCGACATTTTTTTTAACATTGTTTCTTATGGAGAGAACATTTTTTGCCTCATTTTTCATGTGCACTCGTGACTACGGCATCCAAACCAGTTGAGCAATCAACCTGAACTATCGCAAAAGGATAAAGAACTAATTGAAGTCCCCAAAATTGCATCTAGCGGTTTTTGAAATTGAGGGGCGGGGGAGGGGGACGTCGAAAACCGTAGAAAACAGCTTTTCAAACAAGTGATTTTCAAAACTGGATTTCTCACAGGGATGTGATATCGGAGGGAGATAAACTCGAATATGTCCCGAGGAAGTAGCATGAAGTTTGAGATGCATATCACTTTATGCCCGTAAAACGAAAGATCTGTCCAGAGTAGTACGTGAAAAAGTAGTCCTAATATCTTGCATGACCCTCTGTATAATATCTGTATATTTCAAAAAAATCAATACACTGTCTGAATGTCGTCACTGTTTATTGCTCATTGGTACATGACACACACGGTTCACAGAGATCAAAGTCTTTTTTTAGCTGAAACAAAAATTGCTCTCGATTCTTTATCAACTATCTTCAGTCATCTCGGAAAATCTGACAAACAAACAACCAAAAGCTTACTCGAGATCTCTTCAATTGAATTTTAAGAAAAATCTAGCCAGTATACGTTTCATTTGTATATAGTTGTATCAACTTTACAAAATGCTTGTAAAGATTCTTTTCGTTCTTTGCATCCATTTTATTTTACTTGGGGATTTTGTGCACGCCAAACCGCAGGTAAATTACCATTACCCGTATCCACCACAGTCGGCATCAGCATATTTTCGCCCGGACACGACAACATCGACAACCCCGTCAACAACAACAAGAAAAACAACTTCCACCACAATTCGGGTAACTTTAAAATGGAACTTAAATTCAATATTCAATCGTTTCATTCATATAAAGTTTCACAACATTTGTACAGGGGAACCTTCATTGATTCTTTTAGACAGGTGTACTCATACCCGCACCCACGACCTGTCTGAAACTCCTCACAAAATGCTCCAATCACTACGACTGTTGCACGGGGAAATGCAAGAAAGTATGGTTCAGCTACAGCCAGATATGCAAAATAATTGACAAGTTAAAGTTTTAACTTGTCAATTATTTTACCTTGTGTACGCTGCACAATATCTGTATTTAAATAATTTGAATTCGTTTTGATAATAGCAAGTTTAAAATTGAATAAAAATATTGTATTCTACATGGAGGTTTTACTATGATTTAAATTAAACGATATGGGTTTCATAACAACAAATAAGATTATGCAGTTGACGTTTGAGACAGTCCAACTTTTTGGGTGGGATGGAGATGGGGAGTGGCAGATCCTCATACGAAGTTTGTGTCTCTCCATTCAGTCGACTCATGAGCCGATTATACAGTCTGTATTATAATTATAAAATGTACGAATTAAATTGTGTAAAACAAAATAAGTTAATTAAATTGAGTTATTTCATAGTGATCGTTTACTTGGGAATGTGACATCGATAGTATTCAAACATTTCCTCTTTCCATAAAACTGGTGGATTCTCCAGTTGTTTATTCATTGACTCGATGACTTGTTCCAAATAATTCAAGTTGGCATTCAAACATGCAAATTTCGAATAGGCTGTGGACACTAATTTGAGAATACTAAAACTCGGGTGTTTATCATACGGGACTGAGCAAAGGATCAACTCTATAAATAAAGACATTACATAAAGTACGTAAATTGGGAAATTATTGTATTTTATAGCTCTAGTTGCAACTGAGCTTCCGCATTCGTTAAAATTTGACAAAATGGTGTGTTCCGACTTACTTTGAATGCACATCAAAACTAATCCAATAGAAGACTCGTTGGGGTCCCAGCTCTCTTGAGAACTATGGCCATAAAATTCTGGATAAGTATTCAAAAGTGGTAGACTGACTTTTCCATCCAAATGTAAACAGGGATTGAGGGGGTGAGATGAATATGAGTGGTAATAAAACAATGGAGGCTCATTTGGGAATCTCTCGGTCAATTTAATCGTGAAAAAGTATAGGGAGTCTTCATATGGTGTGAAATTCTGCCCCTCCATCACCACGGATAATAAATCCTGATGGGGTGATGAATGATAGCAAAAATGTATAGGAATGCTCATCTAATGATAATGATTATATTGTATGTAATTTATGTACGTATAAAATTACTTGGCGATCCTTGAAAGTTTTAATCCAAATCCCGGGCATTTCCCCACCATTCAACAGGGACAACTCCTTGAAAATACTTTCAATTTGAACGGGTGCATGTTTAAAATTTGCAGTAGGTAAATTTGAAAAGGGAAGGCAATTTGGGATTTCCAGTTCTGTACTGGATACACCATTTAACAAGGAGAATCGGTTAGAGCCTCGCCCGAGGACTTGTAATGATGGTGAGAATCTTGTGGATGTCAGGATAAAATGAGTATCAAGTAAATGAGGGAATTTGTCGGATTCCTTGATGCACCAAGACGCTTCTCGAGCATCATAGAAAGCTGCCAAAGGAAGTTTAAAGACAGCATCTGGCCAACATTCCCATTTCTTATTATTTTTCAATGAGATGGAGTACATTCCATTCTCAGACTCAGACATTCCCAGAAAAACCCCGACCACCAGTAAATCCCCATGAACATCTCCCAATTCATTCCCAATTACGATGGAACCTTTTGTTAGATTGTAAATCGGGTGCAATTCCAAGTCACAAAGGAAACTCATCGACTCCCCCATTAATTTTGGATTCTCATTCCCAAGTTTGTGATACCAAAAAACTTGGGCTGCATTCGCTATACATTTGCCAAATTTTAAAAGGATATACACAAAATATTGTAGTTTACGTTTGTTAATTTTTTTCGTGGAAAAAATATAGTTTTTATCTTGGTTATTGTTGTGTGGGCTCCTCACATGTCTCCCATAATCTCGTGACAACTCCATAGTGTTTCCATGGGCTTGGTTTTTCTTTGAATTTGGATGAAAATGTGACGACAGTCCCACGGGGAAATGAGAATGATCTTTGACCTATGCCATTCCTAGATGCCATTAAAATGGGTTCATATTCTACACTTGAATGGTACTCTACACGATTCACTCCCGGCCAATAGACAGTGAGCCAACTTTGAGCACTCAAAACCCTCACGATGACAGTTTTCCCTAGCAAATGATCACCTTGACTCATCCCCAATGATTTCCATATGGATAAATTGAGTTCGTTCAAGGACTCTTTTTGATATAAAGTATTTATATTATTGTCGTCTGTAAGTTTGGCTTTCTTCCTATGAGGTTTTGGAGATTTACTTTGGCCCATGAAACCATTGAATCCGTTTCCATTGTCGTGTAACGGCTCTGCTAATGAAATGGAGGATTTTTGAAAACTTTGAAGCCAACTCTCATAACTAACATGGTAATCCCAGCTTTTCTCCCCATTCACCTTGAGTTTGTACAGAGAACCGATTGAAGCTTTTTGAGGGCCATTGTTCAACGCAATGAAATCATTTTCACTTAGTTCGGACGATGGTTGTGAGCTCGTTTCATGTAAATCTGTGGGCGATTGGTAAAACCAATTGACCGAGAACGTTGTCTGCAATTAAATGTATAAACATAGATATTTTATTTGAACATCAAAATACTACCTATATATAGCTACATATATGTAATACTTTGGAAGTGAAGTAATTACGTCTATGTAATTGACAGTGGCCAACGTAAAAGACTGAGGACAGACAGAGCGCCATTTCCCACCCAAAACTGGACAGATCCATTGGACATGTTTCAAAATATCGGAATGTGACAGTTGAACCGTTTGCCCTTGGAAATGAATGTGGGATTTTAATAATGTTGAGGACTCTTGTTGTAAAATATCCGAAGCCTCCATAGACCATTTGTAAAGACATTCAGAATTGTCATCGGTTTTCATTCGAAGGCTCGCACAGTGACTTAATTTAGTGACTACTCCGATCCATTCATCTTTCATAATGTAGCTCCCTACAGAAGCTTTCTTGCGGAAACATATACAAACAGTATATTAAAGGACAAAGTATAAATATAAAACCTATAATGCGTACTATTGAATGGAAATCTGGACAACGTACATTGACAGGATGCAAATTGGATAGGGAAACATTGGAAATGACGGAATCATTCTCTACAATTTGAAGGGATAGTAAAGTATGAATTCCAATGACAGTTCCATCCACATAATTCCCTCTATTCACTTTCATATCCTTATCAAAATTCCTCTCCACCAGAAAAATCTAAAATTAATTTAGAAAAGTAAGTATGTAGTATTTACTCCCATGAAGACAATGTGTATACATAATATATGCTAACAACATCAAAAATCAATTAAACCAATCAAATTTAGATTATTGATTAGGCATAATATGTATGTATGGATATATATTAATAAATTAGAACATACGCTTTCATCATTTGCCAACACACTTTCCTCGATTCTAGTGTTGAACCAGAATACTGTGAAATTTTTATGGAAACCATTTTGAAGAAGTTTTTCTAAATTGTGATGACTTTTCAAGGTTTTTGGATACTGGACAGAACCAAATTCAACTTGTCCCTCAGAGTACTTTTTTCGTCTGTACACAACGTCATTGACGAAGAACCTACGAATATACAACGAACTGGGGATACCATTATCAACAGATTCCTCTTCATCTGAGGTGGAACCAGAAAGTTCTTGCATTATTAACAAAGGTAGTGGCATATTTCACTAAATAATTATTGATCACTCATGACCTTTTTTAGTTATATAAGAGCAATACAATACGCTCACAAGGCCCTACATCCCCATCCAATGCACCCCTCTCCACTGTAGAGGCAGCCGACTAAAAAAAGGGATATAGGGCCTTGTAGGCTCATAGATTATACTCGACGACTATAAATTCTGAGATTTGTAGATTTATTTACCTTTATATGAGTCACGAAAAAATTAGATAGCTAGGGTAACTGAAGGAATGTTTCTTCATTCAATGTCATACATATAGAAAATAATTTGTGGTGGGGCAAAATCTGCTAAAATATTTATTTATAAAATGTATTTTTGACGTACTCTTGTCGTATGAACCGTCTAATGTGCATGTATGCAAGTATGCATGTACAAACTATGCGTTTCAACATCAAGTGCGAGGACATTTTATTGGGCGTTTAACAATCAGTTGCATGAAAATACATATCTTAATGTAGGATTATCGTAACGAAAATTGTTGCTGGAATTTGTAATTAGTAATAAAGAAGCCAAATTTGCATTGTAGATAGAATAGACATTTAGTCGACTAAGGATCACTGATTATTTGGACCTCGAGAAGACTGGTCGCCTTCCGTCATATCGTGTATACCCTCGTACCCACGTATCAGTCCTTTACTTAAAAGGTTTGTAGTCTGACTAACTTTTTGTAAAAAGTTCCAACCTTTTTTTACAAGATGTCAAAGTTCTTTAATAAATTGATTGAACAAAATGAATGAAATAAAAAGTTAGTTAAAGACCAAAAGATGTAGTCTGACTAAAACATTTATAATATTTTATAAAGCCACACACATTTAGCCATACATTTAGGACAAGGTCGATTAATCAGTGAATCAGGATTGGTTTGAAACAGCGTCCAAGCTCACGAGTTGCCAGGAAATTGTGAGTGTGATCGAGTCATCCTTGTCGAGAGGTAAAATCGTGGAATCCACGAGAGAATTTTTTTTTTTTTCATCTTTTAATCAACAGTTTCATTCAACAATTAAAGAGATACTCAGCATTAGTGTTATTAATTTAAAATTTGTAATTGTTGCTGATTATCATTAATTTGTATGTAGAGGAAATTCCTCAAAATAATGTATAATGAGCACTTATACTTGATGCATTTAAATTGCGTATTTAATTATCATGTATCACTGTCCTTTAAATACGTACGAAATTCAATTACTATACTTCCATTTTCTCTAGCATATTCACCTCATTCGCCGCTGTTGTTGCTGTCGTCAACTTTTCCGTGTGAGCTGATAGAAGAAGTTTTGTGGATATTGAAACTGGAATAATAATAATATTATTATAATATACTGAATACAAATGCATTTGGATCAGAATTTAGCTCAAAAAGCCCTGTCCATCCAAACGATCAAGACTACCTATATGTATTAAAATCATCTAAGTTTCATTTTCAACATTTCATTTGTAGGTTTATATAATAATACAATATATTATTACAACTTTTTTGTAATAATTAAAAAGTATGATTTTATTATCCTATCGTGTAGAGGAGAAAAAATTCTAAGCATATATTATGTTTCATTTTTGTGTCTTCAATGTCAATATTTTTCTTGTTTCACAATTTCAGACTTCAAAATTTATTGGATATTTTTGGATTCCCAAGATTGAAATCTACAAATGAAGCAGTTGTGGGGAATCCTATATATATATATAGGCTCGATTCCTCAAAAATGTTCTCTGTTTTGTCAACTTTATTGTCCTATCGTGTGGAGGAGAAAATTATAAGCATATTAACTATACATATCGTCTGTTAAGTTCAAAAAAGGACGATAATCATTTGGCCCCAGAGGGTGAATACACATTGTGTGCATACGCAGATGATGCGTCGGGGGCCAAACGATTATCGACCTTTTTTGAACTTAACAGACGATATATGCATCAATTTTGTGTCTCTGAAGTTAAAATCCTCGGAGAGTTATACAAATAAGTGTGTAAAAATTACACACGTCAATAATTCCCAGCCTTATTTCTTGGATCATTATTCTCCCACAGCTATGGACTTGGATTATGGGTTTGTATGATATCGTGCTTAAGGACATAGTGAATACCCTGCAGAGGCATAATTCAGCTGATAAATTATTTTATTCCTTGTAGAGAATACTACAACTAAGAAGCATATGTCCAATAGCCATTAATTAGTTATATAGAAATCAGCAGCCAGTAGTTTATGTGGAATTTGAAATTGCTAGGAATTAAATACAACCAAGTACTTTCAGTCGTCTGTAGTTCATGTCGCTATATTTATTAAATACTGTAAAGGCTAATGACTGGGCAATATGTGTATAGAAAATTCTGGATTTTCTCAAGTTTTGTATAGTGGTACTTGTTTTTGTCAGCAGTTGTATACTACATGAATACATGATACTTCAAAACCAGTCTTTTATTTTCTACTTCTATTCTTGCATTTACAATACACGCACTCGGTTTTGAGTTTGAGGAAATCCAGATAATATATAACATTAATTAATTAAATAATTTCTCCAAAAGTGTTCTATCCTTCAATTTAACTACCTGTACCTAGTTTTGTCATGTCTCATAATTTCCGATGTCAGCCGCACATCCATCTTCTTCAATTTTCTTTAATTTGTACTGTAGGAAAATCCATGATCCATAGTTCAGGTTCAGAAAAAAACACGTACGACCTTAACATTTACACGTATGTATACGTGTAAGTGTAATTTCACAATTATTTGGCTGGGAAAAACATGGTACTTTTTTTTCAATTTAGAACTGAAGAGCCGCAAGATGCAATGTGCTTTACTTAAATTACACATGTAAGAGATGAAATTAAAAAAATTGGATGAAATGTATATTTTGCCCTTTGTTTTCATTGGACAAGAAATTGTCGATTGAATAAAAAAATTGTAATTGATTATTGTGATTTCACACCTATTTTGTGAGTATTTACCTCGATAGTCTACAGATTATCCTTACTATTTACTATTTATAAGGAACCAATACAATATTGTACCTACATCATGTATGTATTATGTAGTTATATGTAGGTCATTGCTTGCATAATCTTCTCGATTTTACGATTTACGTGTATATACATACGTAGTAAACGGTCTTGAGTCTTGGGTATATTTTATATAATAATAATTATTGCTATTGTAGTAAGTTTTTTGGCAGCCACGTCTAATAAATACATTTAAATATTTACATATTTGCCTTGAGTATATAGTTGTTTTAGCTGTCAGTTTGGTCAGCATCCTTACTGACTTGTCCCTCTCATATGGTACAATCCACTTCAAGTTTCTTTAAATTCACATGTGGATCTGGCATTTACGAGTTTTGTAAGTATTGAAACAATAAGAACTATGTATTATAAGTATTATAACTATTGAAAAGCAGACGGTTCGATGTTCCTTGACTTTCGTCGTCGTCGTCGTCGTCTCGTTTAAAAGTCAAAAACATAGACACTACAAAAGGTCTTGAGTACATATTATGTAAAAATGTAAATACATAGTAAACACTCATATAAATAGGTAGGGAAACAAAATACTAGACAGCAAGTACAAATTACAGATGGTAATATAACTAATATATATCTGTAGTTGTATAAAAGGCAAAGAAGACACGCAGCCACTGTTCAACTTTTTCACTCCTATATGTATATAATTGTCAACATTTTTCACTCGTCATACATTTATGTACATTCATTTATAGCGTTGTACAAAATATCCTCGATTCCTGAAACTGTACCTACAATGTGAGTGCACTTATAATTACTATAAACATCAAACGATTTGCTAAGAATGTATAATGAGGATAAGTAATACAAACATGCATGTTTCGATAAAAACGTGAGAAAGTGAATGTCGGATCAACTAATTAGTCTTCCTGTTTAAATAGTACCACAGTGTTTCGTAGTTTTTTACATATAGTTCTTTGGACAAATCTCATGAAAATGTTTGAATTTAAATTGTTGTATACAACTCCATCAACACGGAATGCATTTCCCTACAATTTAATGTTTCATTTGAATTCACGATTGCATGATTTCCAGTATTTATTTCCAATAATTTGACAGTGTATTTTGTGATTACGATTAAGTGATTACGTTTAGATATCAAATATCAAATTCACTATTAGAACCTTCGAATGAACATGAAAAAGCTCGAAGGTATTGGACAGAATAATCAATCAATCAATAATCTAATTAATATGCAATTAATTAGCAATAAATATATTTCATGGCATTGTTGTTGTTAATTGTATGTAACAATGCAATATCGTCTATTTACATAGGTACAGTATAAGATACATGAGAAATAATAGTGCTATATATCAAAAGCAACTGTCAATACAATTTTCGACTGTACCTGCAAGTATTATAATCGAATTTGAGAGAGTCAAGTCACTCCAACAAAAAGTAAAATACATACAGGCTAAGAAGACTAACGATAAGAAACTGATATCAACTATCAATATTATATTGAATTGAAGCTTCTCACAAAAGTCTCGATTTTACTTTACACGTCAAATCCCAAGATACTCATAAGAAGCTTAAAAAAGTTAAAGGTTATCTGCTTACATTATTTAAATACAATAGGTAATGCAGTCCTGAGCATATATTTGCATAATTATACAAAATCTAAAGCTGTCGGCTCGTATACGTATACCTTTACACACGTAACTACTAATCAGATCAAACAATATTACATTTAACTTGATTTACTATAGTGTACTAGCTAAAAAGTTTTTTGTCTATTCCATCGGCAGCACACAGTCGCGTTCGCATGCAGTTTGGTTGCAAAAAAGACGTGAGATTCCTTTTGCCAATACATTATTTATTTACCGTGAGCTACAAAATGCATATCATATACGTACACATTTACACATGTGCTCGGACGTTCAAATGATGCTAAAAAAATTGTTTTCCTTGAATCAAGTCTTGCCGTCGAATGAACGAGAGTACAATACGTCTATGTGTATGCATATCTGTATCTGTAACTGAGCTTAAATGTTTCCATCAGGTTTTTTCTTATTATTTAATTATGTGTGAGCTGTATACTGTAAATGCTCTACAATGTCATACACGCGAAACACTGCTCAAAATATATGGAGTAACTTATGTATGTACGTGTATAGATGTATATAGACTTAATTATTGCACAACATAATTGTATCTAAAAAAAATCAGTGAATATAAAGGAATTACAATAATAAAACATAAGATTTTCCTCGAGTACATGAAAAAAGTTGATTTGACACCAACATTACACACACATGAAATACATATGGATTTTTATACCTGAACTATTTCATGGTCGAATGTCGAGAATGCCCAATGACGAGTGACGAACATCCTTCTCCACAGTCCACACAGACAAACAATTGAGTAGATATATCCTTTTATTTTTTCATAGAATTCCCAACCATTTTTTCTTTTAAGAAATTTATAGAACGCGAGGGAATGAGACACAATTTGCGTTAAACAATCGGCGTATACACCCTGAAGACTCGTTTTCTTTTTCATTTCTGCTCCAGTTGAGTCCAGAATAGGTCCAGATAGGAAATCCAGATTTCACAATAAACAATGCAAGTGCAAAAGTACACAACACAGTATACATGTTGATATTGAATAGTATATTGTGTATATAATACTCGTTTTTAAGTTTTTTTACTTGCCAATCCAGAAGTGTAATCTCGTCCAAGAATCTTGTAATTTCCATTATTCCATGTCCACAGTATAGAAGTAGAAGACATGGACATTTTACATTACCAGTTTTCTGTAGTGGAGTGTGTACTAGTGAAAATTGTACAGATATTTAGTATGTAGTTAGGAGGAGTTAGCTGGAAATCGTGAATAATACTCCGATACAGCACAGGGAGAAAAATTCGACAAGAGAGAAGACAATATAGGATAAGAAATAATTACTGTGGACATGAATACGAGAACAAGTAATAATTGTATCACTATTCAACACTAATGACATCATCTTGTCGGTCATCTTTTGTCAGTTATGTATACACGCAACAAAACTGTCAACGATTTATCAACTCGGGAGTCTCAGTAAAAGTATATACATATAAGTTTACAACTTTTCTATCCGAATTTGTGAATACACAGTGATTTGTTGTGATAGGTTCGGATTTCGATTGTAAAATCCGTTGAAGAATCTATTCCATAAAATTTGAATGTAAAGTTCCAAGTGTCAAGTGTATAAAATCACCAAAAGAGAACTCAAAAAAAGGAAACATGCTCAGCATCGTGATTTGAGTGAATTTCAATTATTCCTATGTAGTTTTTCTCATATGATTCCGCAGTGATTTTCTTAAATTTGATTAGTGATGAGTGTACAAAGTTTTTATTTTGATTCTTTCATGTGTGCATGCAGGAAATAATTATACACACTTGAAATCACGGTGTATTGTCTGTGTTTGTGTATGTGTGTATTTAAATAATTTCGTTTATAATTAATTAAATACTATATATTTCACTGTGAGCATTGAGAATAAATTGTGAGTGAAAAGATGAGACGAATGTCAGGTCGAGTGTTTGTGACGGTCATGTACACTTTATCAGCGTCCATGGCTCTATACATTACCATGTGGCATAATATCGATGTTTTCAGGGATAGAATGTTCTCACAGAGAAGTCACGACCTTAAATCGGATTATGATTTCATTGTCGGTCAGTTAATTCTCCATCCCTATACTTTTCCCCCTCTAATCGTAAGAAATTACATGTGTTATTATTGAGTCGAATGTAAATTGATCTTGATTATACTATTGTTTGATACGGAAAAGTTGGGGCTGGGTCAGCCGGAGGAGTTGTCGCTCACCGGTTAAGTGAAAAGTACAATGTATTGCTGTTGGAAGCTGGAGGTAGGGAGAACTATACTAATTACAAGAGTTGGAATTTGGAATATACTTGTCATTGATAAAAATTAATGCATGCGAACTTAATATCTGTCATACATATGAATATAACCAAAATGCACACATTGATAAATGGGAACTTTTGTCTGTATAGGTGAGCCCTTCTTTTTGACTGACGTACCGGCATTTTCATTCTTCTTGCTCAACTATCCAGAGATGGATTGGTAAATGAACAACAACCATATAGCATTGTTACAATACAGGATTTTTTTAGTAATGAGTGAAACTATCATCTGTTAGCGATTGTTTTAGTAATTCATTATTGGTGAAATATAATGCACGATATTAGACCATTAGTATTTAGTTAGACTATATGTAAATAACTAAACTACAACATTTTTATTCCATTAAATGTGTATAGGATGCATAAAACCGTTCCTCAGACCCATGCTTGTCTTGCGCTCAATAATAAAGTAAGCAGTGTTTTCGTACAACACATATAAACATGCAACAAATTCCCTTTGCTATTGTTTTTCATTTGAAGGAAATGTATACAATGAATCACTTCCGCCCAAACGTTTCTTTCCATAAAACTAAAAATGAATTATTAATTTGGCAGGAGAGCGGTTGGTCTCAAGGAAAAGCACTTGGTAAGTTTGATGAAAGCAATTGAATATTAAAGATTAAAGTAACTAACGATAAGGATGAAGTAAGGTAAAATGTTTACACATGTATTATATTTATTAATTCATGGCAGGCGGTACCAGTAACTTGAATTTCCTCATTCACAGGTATTTTTAACAGTGATTATGCAGCTAATTGTTTTTTAAATGTAGGATCTATACATCGATTGAAAACTGTTTAATTTAATTTAATTTGATTTTTAAAAAAACTGAAAAAAATTTAATCTGTCTAATTTAGTCGGGGTAGCCCTAAAGATTTTGATACATGGGCTGAAATCACAAACTCCTCAGACTGGAATTATGATGGCGTTCTACCTTTTTTCATAAAATCCGAAGATTATCACGGAGAGTATGAGAACAATGGTAATAAAATATACTTAATGAGCTACTTACTGAGTACTTTTAAAATACACAGCATGTAAAATTGTAAGAAAACTATACAGAATATAAAAATTGGACATTTCCAAAGGTTATCATGGGAAGGGTGGTCCGATCAGATTTTCAGTTCCTCCCGAAAAGGCATATGGTGATGTGTTTGTCAACGCTGCTAAAGAGTTTGGGTATTCAAAAGTGGATATTAATGGGAGGTACAGCGAGGGTTTTGATAATATCAATTTGGCCATTAAAAATGGGAGACGTCAAGGAAGTTTCAATGCTTACATTAAGCCCATTCGAAGACGTCGAAGTCTCACTATAGAGAAATTTTCACATGTCAACAAGGTTACAAATATTGGGCATTTTTATATACATACCTATATATGCAACAAGAGCGTTTCTCAGGTTTAAATGGTTTAATGTACATATACCCATTTTTCATTCTCTCCCGTGCAGATTCTAATTCGTGGGGACAATAATGAAGCTTATGGGGTAGAATATATTCGGCATGGCTTGACGAAACAAGGTAACTTACTCGAAACTAATTAGCTATGCTATAATTACCTTTATCTGTCATCTGTCACTGTACAATATCAACTTGCAAATATGTACCTGTTCATTTTTAGCCTTTGCGAGTAAAGAAGTGATTATTAGTGCTGGGATTCAATCTGCCAAGCTACTCATGCTCAGTGGTATTGGACCAAAGAAGCATTTGGAGTCTGTCCAAGTAATTTCCCATCTTTCATAATCTGAATAATATAAACAATTCACATATAGTATACAGTTGAAAATTGATTGAATTCGTTTTAGATTCCAGTTAAAGTGGATTCACCGCAAGTAGGTCAGAATCTTCAGGATCACATCTCTGGTACGTTAGATGATGTGAAAGTACTGAAATTAGTGAATTATGACAAACAAATATATGAATAAACCTTCTAAACTTTATCTTCACTCTGTTTTTACAGTCTATTTAGGCCCATTTTTAGTAAATGATGGGGAAAGTATATTAGTGGATCGAGAGCTGAATGCTCGAATGTTTCTGGATTGGTATGCTAGTGGGACTGGTCACATGACTTCATCTGGTTGTCATGCAACCGGATTTTTGGCCACTTCAATAGCCAAAAAGGAAGGTCAAGGAGATTGGCCGGATGTCCAGTATATTTATGTAAGCTAAAAAAACAACAACAAATGTAAGACTGTAGACAATTGAAAGGATTACAAGTGATTATGTATATGTATTGTGAATCGATTGTGTGATTTCTCTTGAAAATTAAATGTGTTGTTTTAGGCTGGAGCAGGCTATCACAAACAATATCCTCAGGATATGTCCAGAGCTTTCAATATCAGAGAAGATATTTTACGGGAGTATACTGCTCATGCCCTTGTCAAGGATTCGTTTACAATTATTACTTCTCTTGCACGGCCCACTCAACGCGGAGAAATCCGCTTAAGCTCAAATAATCCGTATGATAAGCCTGTGATGGATCCAAAATATCTTCAAAGCGATAAGGACTTTCAAGTTTTACTAGAAGGTATATAGAAGGCAAAACAAAAAAAATTGTTATTAAGGATGTTTTACCGTTAGGATTTTCCATAATTTGCTAACTTTAAAATTTTCCAGGGGTGAAAACAGCAATTAATCTCGTCGAGACTACAAAAAGTTTTCAAAATATTGGAGCAAAATTCACAGATCAACCTTTCCCCGGTTCGTGAGAACTCCTATAAATTAATGGTTTTTACAGTGGTAAAGCTCAACATTGCTGAATTTTTAACTTTATTATTTATGGATTTTATTTATTCTCTATATATACAGGCTGTGAGGATATTGAATTTCGTTCGGATGCATATTTTGAATGTTACAGTAAGCAAACATTTACATAGGTTTATGCATGAATTTGTCGTGAATTTGAATGTATGTAAATGAATTAAAATTTTGAATGGGATTTCAGTTCGACGGTTCACAGTGACACTTCACCATTTAGTTGGGACTTGTTCAATGGGCCGTGCGGATTCAAAAATAGCAGTAGTCGATCCACAATTGAGAGTGAATGGTGCAAAAAATTTGCGCGTTATTGATGCAAGCGTGATGCCCCTCGTTCCCGTCGGAAACACAAACAGTCCCACAGTCGTACGAATTTCATGTGTATATAATTCAAATTTTGGTATTTGTGCTCATGCAAATAAAAAAATGACACTTGTTTTGTTTGTTTTTTAAGATGATTGGTGAAAAGGGTTCGGACATGATTCTAAAATATTGGGAAGGGAAATCGCCGACTAGTGAGCGAAAGGATGATTACACTATAAATTCTTCGGAGGACTTCACAAACGATTACACTCTCGGTGGAGAGAACGAGAGCCAAAATAAAAATGAATTAAAAGTGAATGAAACCCTTGCGAATTTGTCTGAAGCGTTGCTAAAAATTCAAAATTCTTCAGGCTCAATCTCCGTGACCAAGATACCAGACTCGACCACCACTCCTTCGTCTACCCTTAAGACAATAAATATCAGTGGGAAACCAAGCAGTTTGAACGTCGAAATTCCCACCAGCACCATCCCCACATCAACTATGCCATCAACATCCACATCGACTTTGTCCTCATCCTCAACTTCCTCTACATCATTACCTCTTGATTCAGATTCAAGTTTTACTATCAATGAGACGTCTCCTCATCTCATTTCCGTTACTTCCCCAGTGAAAAAGGGTCGATCTGAAGGAGGAACAGATTTCTCTAATGTCAACTGGGACTCTGCTGAAGTGGGAAATGAAGAGGAGAAATCACCCGTGAATCCCTTCGACTCGGACACTCAAGACCGAATGAAACAAATCCAACAGAATTTGAAAAAACTTCAAGAGATACAAGAAGCACAGGCAACAAGCAGTAGCACTACTACTGAAAAAATCCCAGAAACCTCCACTTCCACCACCGTTTCAACTTCGACGTCTACAACGATGACAACAACTACATCAACAACTACAACAGCAGCCGCAGAAAAATCAGAAGATTCTGATTTGTCGTGGGATGAAATTTCTCTTGGCGTAATGAAACCCAAGACGATCGTACAAGTTGAATCATTAGTCAAAGGAAATACAACCGTGTTGAACGTAAATGTGGATACTGCTGGGAATGAAACAATCGTAATCGTAACAACAAGAATCGAAAATGTAACGGAGATTTCAAATTCAAATCCAGAGACAACTCAAAGTTCAACTTCCACAACCCCTAAAACTACACTGAAACCGCGATCGAAAACTTCTTCAAATGGTGGAGGAGGAACGAGTTTTGATGATATTGAATGGGAATTTTTCCCAAGTTTTACTCTATCCAAGGAATCTTTGGATTTTGAAGTTTTACAAGACTCGCCTTCACTTACAAAGACAAATGATAGTGAAAAGGCTCTGCCACACGGGAAAGCTTTGGAAAATCCTTCTACGACAGTTGTCAATGACCAACCTCAAGTAACTAACAAGAGTCAAAATGTCTCAACATCAACATCAAAAGTTGCTCATGAAAGTTCATTGCAAAATTCTACAATCGAAATGACAACAGAAAGTAGTGGGACGAGTTTAAAGACACTCACAATGGCGATTGAAGAAAGGGAAATAAAAGCCAGTAGTACCGTATCAAATTCCTCATCATCTGTGCAGAATCCAATACAAATGGATGTGAATATTGTGAATACAAATGTGAGTAATGCTGAAACAATGGATTTTATTATCGAGTCATTAATCGATGACGCTCCAGCCCCAGGAGAGTTTCAAATTGAAGAAACAGCCAACTCTAGTGCCAATGAGAGTGAAAACGAAAACGAGAATGATGTTCAAATTATTTCTGTGATGGGGAATCTTCCGATTTCAATTGAAAGTATTATACCTTTTAAAAATGCTTCTTCTGCTGTTGTTTCCAATTCGGATCCAAAACCGAGTTTTGCGAAGGAAAATTCAAATACGACAAGACAAATGGACGATGACATTGCGAGAACTGGACGAAAAGAGAAGTTATTCAGCTCTGACTCATCAATTATTCTTGATGATGATGATACGACAACAATCACACCAGTCACGGAAAAAACAACGCTCAAACCAAAGATTTCTTCAACCACAATCACAACGACAACAACAACAACGAAAACGTCGACAGAAACCCCAATAATAGAAATCGTCCATGAGTTCCCGACTAATATTGAATACGAATTTGAGTTTGAAGTCAAGTCATCAACTGAAAAATCGACATCGACAGTGAAATCGAGTGATTCTAGTTCTAGTTCAAGTAGAACCAAGTCAAGTGGTTCCGGTGGTACAAGTTACGACCAAGTAAACTGGGATGATACACCACTTGTACAATCCCCAATTGTGGAAATCCCAGCCATTAAATCCCCCAAATCCTTACAACCAGAGCCAGAGGACGACGAGAGTGGACAAGCACTGGACAATTTTGCCATCTTCCAGGAGGTACACAAAAAAAAACCTGAACCGAATCCAGCTGTCAGTTTGCATCTGCACGGTATGAAACAACAACATTACTGATCGTAATAATAATTAATTCCTATTGTATTGTATATGATGATAATGATGAACATTGACAAATTAATGCTTTGTTGTCTCTCTATCCCCGCACAGCCTCCACATTGATGATTCTCCCAGTTTTATCCATCGTATTTTCCAAATACCTTACTAACTGCTATAACTGCTAAAGAAAATTACTCTAAAGTTGTGTGAAAGCCCAGTCAGAAGTATAACCCACCGTTGTCATAATCATAAAACCAAAATGTCTATAAAACCATAACTTAAAACACAAACCATCCATCATCAAATCATAACAAAAACAAATATTTAAAAATCTGATTACAAAACAAAGTGTTATGAGAAAGATTTTATAGGTACAAGGTTTTATATATAGAATCATAAAACGTATCATGAATAAATTACAGTAGAGGCTGATGCTTCCGGCTTGAGAAACAAAACAAGCCAAACCAAAGTGTCTCGTTCGTGATTGAGGATGAAAATAAGCTGTCCGCTGCAACCCCAGTAAATCCAACTAGAATCCGAACTGAACCGTCAAACTTTCCTACTGTATACTGGGATTAGTTAACTGTTAACTCGTTACATTTGTATGCGTTGTAGAATATATTTTATCACTATGATTTATTATTATTATTATGACGTGCAATGTCATTGCTTTTTGTAAAAAAAAAACAAAGCAAAATCAAATATTTATATATGGAAAAACAATTTATTTTCATTTTTAATATGGCAATTTCTCAATTCTCATTCCAATTTGTAATACATACTCATGTACCTTATTGTAGTACATACCTTTATAAATCTCCATTCGAACTTCAAATTATAAATGATTTAGTTGAGCAAACTAAACGGAGTTTTCATATATATTTAGTACACTTTGGGCATTTGATAGTTTGAAAGTTTAAAACTCAAGAAGAAATGAAACAGTAAATTTTTGACATTTGACAACTGAAAAAAATCATGATTTCCTTACACTCGTTCGAGTAATAAAGCAATCCCTTGACCTCCGCCAATACAAGCAGATGCAATACCCCATTTATTCCCTCTTCGTTTAAGTTCATGAACCAAATGGGAAGTGATTCTAGAGCCAGAAGCTCCGAGCGGATGTCCGATTGCCACAGCCCCACCATTAACGTTCAATTTAGCTGGGTCAATGTCCAATGCTCTCTGGCACGCAATTGTTTGTGAGGAGAAGGCTTCATTTATTTCAATGAGGTCAATATTATTTAACGTCTGACCAGAAATCTTCAATAGTTTTTTGATGGCTTCTACTGGGCCGATTCCCATGATAACTGGCTCAACACCTGCAATCCCATAGCCGACAAGTCTAGCCAAAGGTGTCAAATTGTATTCTTTGAGAGCCTCTTCACTAGCTAAAATTATAGCTCCTGCCCCGTCATTGATGCCGGATGCGTTGGCAGCTGTTTTTCATTAGATTTAATACATATATTAATGGTGTTGCTTGAAAGGTTCAAAGTTCAAAGTGAATTATGACTAAACGAAAATAGGTAGGGCTTATGTATACATATGAATTGAATTTTTATAAACCTGTGACAGTCCCATTTTTCTTGAAAACCGAAGGTAATTTGGCAAATCCATCCAAAGTGGTTTGTGGCCGTGGATGTTCATCCACTGTCACTTGCACGTCTTGTTTTTTCACTTGGATTGTGACTGGAGTAAGCTCGTCAGCAAAACGACCCTCGTCATGTGCATTTTTCCAACGTTGTTGGGACTGGAAAGCAAACTTGTCTGCATCATCTCGGGAAATGTTGTATTTCTCGGCTAGATTCTCTGCCGTTTGACCCATACTCGTTTTACAATGCATGTCAACTGAACTCCCCCATAAATGATCTTCCAACTGAGACATTCAAAAGCAAAACAAAACAAAATTATAAAGACTGTGTATAAATGTTCAATTAATAAGATTAATGTATCTATATGCATGGAATTTATTTTACCTTGTACTCCTGTCCAAGTTTCGTTCCAAATCGAACATTTCTCGCATAGAAAGGGGCTTGTGACATATTTTCAGTCCCGACAGTGAGCGTCACTTTCGAATCCCCAAAAGTGATGTCCTTTTGTGAATTATTTCCCAACAAATTAAATTCAATTGAAGACACATTCAAAAGATGTTTTAAAAAAATACAAGTACATGTAAAACTCACTTGAGCTCCATTAATAATCGCTTGGAATCCAGAACCGCAAAGTCTGTTTACAGTAAGCGCAGTTTTTTCAACCGGAATATTACACCTCAGTAAAATATGGCGACTAATGTAGGGTCCATCGGTGCTGGAACTCTGGAATGGAAAATGGAAAACTTTTTTCAAGATCTCAACGCCGCTTGCAAGTTTTTCCTTCTACTAATAATAATAAATTTCTTTAGTTTATACTCGTTTTACATTATGCTTTACGCTTATTACCGAGTCCGTCTGTATATCACTTGTAGT